>CM053028.1:123943325-124069421 GCA_028564925.1 Lithobates sylvaticus | reverse complement strand
GAAATGTTACTGATGAAGATATGTTTAAGATCGTGATTCAAATGTGATTTCACCCAAATTTGTAAAATTGGAAATAGGGAGTCGTACATCTGAGGAAGTTCCCCAGAGTAACAGAAAAAAGGGGATTAGGGAGGGGAAAGGAAAAAGTGAGTCTTCACAGAGGACACGGTCTGCAGATGGGGGGGGGGGGCAGCTCACCCCATGAGAAATAAGAATGGAACGTGGAGGAAAAGAAATAGTGAGGAAAAAAAGGGGTAAGGGGGCGGAGAAGGAAAGTGAGATGAAGGGGAGAGGAGATAGAAGGACTAGTATTTTCCACAAACAAGTGGGCTTAAGGTAAGGAATATCTTCCCACTGGACCCCCTGACTTAGATCTGTTATAACAACATAGAGGAGCTGGCAGACTCCTGTCCACCCAAGGGAAGGGTAGTTACACAAAACCAGTGGTTGTAATTAAAGGAGTATTTAAATTCATAAAAAAAAAAAAAATCTTATTCTCTAATGGCCGCTGTGAGATCCTCCATTTCTTGAATATCATTAACCCTGACAAACCACTGGCTCACAGTGGGAGGTGAAGTAATTTTCCACGTACTAGGAATGCAGGCCTTGGCCACATTTAACATCTGTAAAAGCATAGATTTCTTGTATTGTCTGTTCAACGTGGGGGTGAGGTGGAGAAAAATGTCTGCCAGGTTATCCTACGGGGAGAAACCTATGGTTTGTTGAAGGACCAAATTCCAGAAGGTATGAAAAACTGGGTAATCCCACAAGACATGCAAGAGCCCAACACATGTACCAGCAGGTTTCTGATTGCCTAGGAAAAAGTGTGGCTAAGATTGCCAGCGCTCTGTACCATCTGGTAACAATCTTATAAGGGGATAATTGGTGAATATGAATTCCGGGACAGTTTCCCATTTACACAGAAAGCCTGGGTCTCCTTGAGAATGAGCATTTAGCAATTCTCTGTAAAAAAGAGATAAAGTCCTACATATCGGACCATTGGAAGTACCAGCATGTTCAAAAGGTGTTAAGTCTCTAAGGAACTGTAGCAGCAAAGGGAAGGAGTGTAATAAGTGGGACAATTGTTGCTTCTGCCAATGGTCTAGAGGGGGAACCTCGCGTAACTCAGAGGGAAGTGAGGTGGCACCACCCATTACCAACCAGAATGTCTCTCTCGCTCTAGTTAAGCTATTAGTTATCCAAGGTTGATAAAGTTTGTCATCTGTCCTTGGATAAATCCTGGGTGACTTAATATAGGGGTCAGTGGGCAAGGGAAGCCATGACATCCAACTCCAACGAGTGTAAACCAGTTTAACAGCATCACCAGATGGTGATAAACAGGAATTGAACTACTGACATGGTCAGGGTCCATATCAGCACAGACTCCAAACTTGTTCTGTACCTTACTGTCTTGAATACATGGGACCAAGCCAACTGGATCCATATTGGATAACTCTCTAGTTCCTATGTACCCAAACATCTGCTATGATGTGGGAACAATGTGTGGGAGAACTTCCTAATGCTTTAAAGACAAATGGTAAGAACCAAGCCATTAAACATATATATCCTTTACCTTCTGCTCTCATTGCACCCCAGCTTGACCTATTCTAACTCCACTATTTCAATCTAAAAGCCTTCTATGTATTATACATCTATACTACTTGATTATTGCAAACTATAGTCAAGTTTGTCATTAGTGAAAATGGCTTAATTTATGAGAATGAACTATGTGTGAGGTCAACATACTGCTTTCCTATCAGAGGTGTCAGCTGTACAGTAGAAAAATGGGAGATGATTACATCTCTCCCTCCTACAGTTTCTCTCTTTTATAAAGGATATCTCACTGGTACCGAAGTCTTTCAAAAGGCGCAGTCTAACCTAAGGCTTGGCCTTGCTGGTTGCTATGGGGGAACAAACTTTTTCTCTTTTACCCCTTTAGGATGTTCATACATAGCCTCTGAACTGTCTATACATTGGAGGCCAGCTTAAAAAAAACAAAAAAAACACGATGATCCATTCTTATAATACATTGAATACACCATCAGCCAGTGTCTTTATTGTGCAAATGATTTTATATGACAATGAAAAATCTGCATAACTATGAATCAAATATGAGGTTACTCAACACCTCTGAGATTTCCCTGACCCTCTTTCTACATTCCAGTGCTGTAGCTCAGCTGTTCTAGTGAATAAAAACTAGTCTGTACATTACTATGAGCTTCGTTGCATTGCCCTGTCAGGGCCAGCTGTCAAACACTTTTAGTATCATCAGTTTTTCTTTATATCACATTTTTTGAGGGACATAAGAAATGGTGAAGGCTAAGTGTGCAGCTAGAACATTACAATTTGCTCTTTTGTAAAAAGGAATTCATTGTTAAAAAAAATGATAGACCTGTCAACTTGTTAAAATGTCCTTAGTGCATAGCAAATTGCAGTTCCTCTAATCTGTCGTTTTCTTTTTTTCTCTTTAGACACAGAATATCATTTAAATAAAAGGAGCATAAAAAGAAAATATACATATAAGTATTTCCAGTTATATTAATTGTTGTGGTGGAATTAAATGGATAACTTTTCAAGATAAACTCCGGGCAAACAGCTAAAAATACTATTGAAATACATAAATTGGAAATGTTTTACCTGCCAAAGAATTTTTATTTTTGTCCATCTAGTCCTGAGAGTTGTAGAAACTTGCTAGGTCAAACAGTCTGCATTGTGACCTGACTTTTCCTATTGTTCTTATAAGTATAACTAAAGGCAATGAGAGTACTCAACCTACTCCACCCTTACCCAGTTATGATGAGACACTGGTGCACGGCCAAGCTACTGCAAGCTAAGCAATGGTCCATTCAACAGAAAAATGTTGGCACACGGTAACTGATCTTTGCTTACTTCTTTATTACAATACAACAAGCAATCAGAATATAACAGAAATTCTAATGTGTTTCAGCTAATAAGACCTTTCCTAAAGGTAACTAAAGCCTTACTGGCCGAAACATGTTACCATGTGCCAGCATTTTTCGAATTAATGGCGATATCCCCCCGAGGAAGCCACGTGACCCCATGGCATAACGCGTAGGGGAAATGGGCTTGATGACATCACAGAGCTCATAAGGTGAACAGGAGACTGGTAAATATACTAAGGGGTGCCTATGTCTGATGATGATAGTGTATGATCGTATGCTGGCAATATCTGGTGTGTTATAGCACCTGCAAAAAGTGGGAACTAAAGGCGTTTTAAGAATAAGGCACTATTTTTGGTTAATTCTTCCTTCCGCTGAGCGGTGGAGCAAGTTGGAGGTATCTGTGGGAGTGCTGTGGAAACTGCTTCTTAGGGCAAAAGGCTGGAACCATATAGTCCATGTATGAGGGACACAAGCACCTTTTGAATTAGCATGCATGCATACATTGTAAAGTCATGGGCTCCAGGTAAGAGCACATCCGGTGATGGTGGTGGTAGTCATAATTTTTAAGCACTGAAGTGGATGAATAAAAGCACTAGATAAACAGTTAAGATAAACTAGATAAACAGTTAAGGAGCGCAAGGTCTCGAACATCCACCAGCTCTGTGAAGTTATCATGGAGGAGTGGAAGAGGACTCCAGTGGCAACCTGTGAAGGTCTGGTGAATTCCATGCCCAATAGGCTTAAGGCAGTGCTGGAAAATAATGGGGGCCACACAAAATATTGACACTTTGGCCTAATTTGGACATTTTCACTTTTTTGTTGCCAGCGGCTTAGACATTAATGGCTGTGTGTTGAGTTATTTTGAGGGGACAGCAAATTTACACTGTTATAAAAGCAGTACACTCACTACTTTATATTGTAGCAAAGTATAATTTCTTCAGTATTGTCACGTGAAAAGATAAATATTTACAAAAATGTGAGGGGTGTACTCACTTTTGTGAGATACTGTACATAGTTACATAGTTACATGGTTGAAAAAGACAAAAGTCCATCTAGTTCAACCTATAAAAGGGAAACAAAATTATACAATCCTATATATACAATCCTATACCCACAGTTGATCCAGAGGAAGGCAAAAAAAAAAACAGAAAAGCATGATCCAGTTTGATCCCCCAAGAGGATATCCCCTGGATCAACTTTACCTATGCATGTTAGTATCCAGTTATATTATGTACATTTTGGAAAAAATCCAGGCCTTTTTTAAAGCAATCTACTGAGCTGGCCAGAACCAGCTGTTGAGGGAGTCTATTCTGCATTTACACAGCTCTTACTGTGAAGAAACCTTTCTGTATTTGAAGATTAAATCTCTTTTTCTCCAGACGTAAAGAGTGTCCCCTTGTTCTCTGTGATGACCTTAAAGTGAATAACTAAACACCAAGTTCACTATATGGACCATTTATGTATTTATACACGTTGATCATATCCCCCCTTAATCTTCTCTTCTCCAGAGAGAATAAATTCAGCGCCTCTAATCTTTCCTCATAGCTGAGCTCCTCCATGCCTCTTATCCATTTGGTTGCCCTTCTCTGCACTTTCTCCAATTCCCCAATATTGTTTTTGTGAACTGGTGCCCAAAACTGCACTGCATATTCCAGATGGGGTCTTACTAATGACTTGTACAGGGATACAATTATCTCTCTCTCTCTCTCTCTCTGCAGTCCATACCTCTCTTAGAAGAAAGGATTTTGCTCACTATGGAAACTGGAGCTTGGCCGGCTTACCTGTAGGTTAAAGTGGTCCCAGAGGGTTTACAACCACTTTAAACAGTGCATTAAAGTCGGCTTGTAAATTGGAAATCTCCAGTAAGGATGATATTCCACTGAATAGCTTAGTGTCATCTGCAAAGACTAAGATTAGATTTTTAAAACATTTTTATTGGATATGTTTTGTGGCAAAAAGTAAATTTTTTTAAGTCCAGCCATCTCATCTCTGGCTCTTTTATGGGTCCCCCAGCTGTGAATCTTCACACAGGTGTTTCTCAGTCTCATACTCGGAGGCCTATCTAAACCGAGCTGCAGACCTACTAAGTGGAGGTCAGGGGTAGCAAGGTTCCTCCACCTTCTCCCTTGTAAGTCCATATACAATTCTCCTGGTTATCCAGCCCTGTGGAGGGCTTTCTCTCCCACTCTAGTGCAAAGACCACAGACCTAAATAGTGTTGGTCAGTGGTAAACTGTTCCCATACTCAAACTCACTGGCCCCAAACGCAGCAGCTTGTAGGCAGGTGCCAAAATCTACCTTATGTTCTATTTCTGCACTGTTTTTACTGAGTAAGTGTGGTGTGTGTGTTTTTTCTATCATTCTACCCGGAAGTGAGGGAGGGGATACTGTGCCAGCTCCAGGGAGTTCATAGCTCTGCCCCCATTGTGGCAGGCATTGGTCATTGAATGGGGAATTGCAAGGAGGAATGCAGTCACATATAGCTCTGCTTTAACATTTGGTGGCTCTCCCTTGGTGGATATACAGTTGGGGTACCGAAGACAGATTCATGGACTTTACTTAAAAGATTTTACTCTATTTGAAGGTATGAACTGGGGCAGCATGAAGTTAGGATGAACTAGAGTTGTGTATAGAGGAATCTGTGAGAGACTGTTTTTATTGCTCTATACTTGCTCAAGCTTCCAGGAAAAGTTCCATGAAAAAGGGTGCTTTCATGGTATAGCAAAAGAACAGGGCTTAGAATGGGGATGAAGAGGAGTCGGTGTGTTTTCATTACAAAAGTCTAGCTTGCAGTGGAGTGGAATGGAGAGGTGCCATTTCTATTGCTAAGAGTAGCCAGAGTGATATTGGGTGCTGAAGTAGCCAGCCAGCGGGTAGTCATGGTTACTTATCATAGGTGATGGAAGGTCCTCTATCACGTTGCCAGTGATGTTGTTTTCAGAGGAACTCAGAAGGGTTTCTGATGCACTAGTAGTGGCTGCAGACAGGTGGCGCCTGTGAGATGTGGCAAGTCTGTGGATGTGGGAAGTCAGTTTAAGCCATAGTTCAGAGCCAGGAGGATAACAGAGCAGTCAGGGGGGGAGGCCGAAGTCAGACACAGGAGACAGTAGAGAATATCCGTGGGCAAGCCGGGGTCAGGTCAGGACACAGGCAGGAAAATAGTCAAAGACTGGTATCTGTTGAGGGCTGGATGGACAAACACACAGGAGAATCATCATGCATGGGGATGCCACAGTGTTGTTGACAGTAGCTAGATGAGAAAGTGATTTCTCCCTTGGACCAGTCAATTTCTGGGTTGTGGACCCGCAAGCAGGGTATTCCTAAGATGACTGAGAATATGGGAGACCTGATGACATTGAACCGGAGGAGTTTTTGGTGGCCTTTATCTGTGGTTGCTAAGATAGGTATGGTCTCCTGGGTAACAGGTCCCGAGCTGGGAGTGGTGCCATCCGCTAAGTGTATATTGAGTCTTTGCTCCTTTGGCTTGAGAGTAATATGCAAGATTAATGTCTATAAAGCAACTTCAGGCCCCAGAGTCAACGCTTGCCCGCAGGTTGACTCCCTTTCCAGCCACTTGCAATGAGATGGGAAGAAAAATGTGAGTGAATTGAGTCCCGGACAACTGGAGATACGAAGGGGATGGTTGAGGGGGCTTACTTGGGCAGATAGGACAACTGCGCAGGAATTGGCCCATGGACCCGCAATACAGACAGAGATTGTTCTGTTGTCTGTGCTCCTTTTCTTCAGGAGTCAAAGCAGGTCAGAGTAGGGAGTTTAGGAGCCGGGGTAGGAGTGGTTGGACCTGGGACCCTTGGCAACACCCATGTGGGCCGAAAACTCTGGGTATGTTTGGAATGTCGCTCCCATAGGCGTCTATCCAAATGTATGGAGTCTTGGATGTGATTCTCAAGGGAGGTAGAAGCCTTGATCCAGGCCAATTCACCCTTAGGGTCTCAGGTAAACCTAAACGGAAATGGTATTTTAAAGCAGCGGCATTCCATCTGGTATCAACTGACCACTTACATAACTCCACAATGTAGTCTTCCACAGGTGGTTGGCCCTGTACGAGAGTATTGAGGGCAGAATCAGCAGTAGCAGTCCTTTGTGAGTCATCAAAAAGGACAGCCATGGCCTCAAAGAATTTGGAAATAGAGTTCAGTGCTGTATTCTTTTGCTCCAATAGGTTATGGGCCCAGGACTGCGGTTCATCAGAAAGTAGAGAAATAATAAACCCTACTCTGACCGTCTCAAGTGCGAAAGTCCTTGGTTGCAGAGTAAAATAAAGTTCACATGCATTCCTGAAAGCCCTAAACTTTCGTTGATCCCTTGAAAAGCACTCAGGAGTGGGAACTCTGGGTTCTGGCGGAGACTGAAATATGGCGGCTGGAACAGCTGCTCGAGGATTTGAAGGAGCAGCTGAAGGGTTGGGGCTCATAGCCAGGTTAGGTTCTGTGGAAGTCATCGTAGTAGTAGGGGTGTGCATGTGTCCTTCAAGCTGGAAGTATCCTTCTTGCAAATCCTTGACAGCTTGTCTAAGTGCGGTTGAATGCTGAAAGAGAGCCTCCATCTCCGCAGCTTCTCTCTCGGCCTCAGACATGTTGGCTGATTGATACTATCACGTACCTGGTGCTGGAGGCCAATGGAGAGAGGGCTTCCCTTGCGGCTTCCAGACTCCCCTGAAAGGGAAAACAGGAGGAGTCAGGCTCAAAGTAGCACAGGTCGCCAGTGATGTTGTTTGCAGAGGAACTCAGTAGTGGCTGCAGACAGGTGGAGCCTGTGAGACATGGCTGGTCTGTAGTAGCACTGAGATAATGTCAGTTCAAGACAGAATTCGGTGCCTGGAAAATAACAGAGCAGGCAGGGTCAGAGGGGAAGCCGAAGGCAGACATAGGAGACAGTAGAGAATATCCATGGACAAGCCAAGGTCAGGAGACAGGCAGGAGAATAGTCAAGGACAAGCTGTGTTGATATCAGAGAACTTTCAGGAACAAGGATCACAGGAACACGGTACAAGCTGAAGCTCAATCAGCATCTTCAACCACTAACAGAAGAGGGAGTGATGATATGGATGTGTGACAAGCTCAAAAACGGCACCAACATCCCTGAAATTCTATAGATACAGAGAAGTTTTTAGGGTGCCAGCAATAATAATAAACAAGGTACCGTAATTTTATTAATACAACAGACATGTCAAACTTTTAAATTGACATCTGTTGTATTAATAAAATTACCCTTGTATTTATAAACAAAATCTTGTTTATTATTATTGTTGGCACCCTAAAAATCCCCCCCAAAACCTCTCTGTATTCACTAACAGACTTCCTTATAAAGACCCATGTGACGTGCCAGTAGAGATGCTGGGTTCTAGAGCCCTTCTCCTTCCATTCGTGTCTTGACAGACGCTGAGTCCTAGAGTCCTTCTGCTACCATTGGTTCCCTGACACCCTCATAGTGAAGGGGTTTGTGTGGTTAACCCCTCCCTAGTGACCTGTTCCCCACATACAGGGACCATAGCATAGCATAGGTTATCCTATGTACCTAGCCAGGGGGTCACAGACCTACCCAGAGTGAAGAGATGATATTTGTGTGTGTCGAAGAGACGTCTCATAGAGGAAGATTTACTAAAACAGGACCACTTTAACTTGTTCAATTAAGCTTAGAAAATAAAAGCTGATTGGTTTCTATGCAGACCTTCTCCAGATTTTGTATGCTCCAATTTTAGTAAATCCCACCAATGTGTCACTGGGAGTGAGGTGACACATCAGAGAGGTGTAACTTACACAAAGCGTTAACTGTGCAAGTAAAGTATGCTTGCTTCTAAGTTGAAGTGCCACCTTAACGCAGATTTCACGTGTTGGCAGCTTCCACCTGTGAGCACAGGCATTAGCGACACGAGAAAGTCCTAGAACTGGTGTATTAGGCCCCGCCCACAACTTAATAAAAAAGGGGCACCAGGGAAAGAGCATTACTAAATGAGCACTACACCCTACACTTGCCAACAAAAGAGCATGACTTATTCCAAACAAATGTTAGTGAGGGGGGGGGGGGGGATTCAGGATCTTATAGAAGATGTTAAATGGAGGCAGAAAAACTTTGTGAAAAATAGATTACAGGGCCATTAAGTAGTGGATGTGTATAGATCATGTTTGCATAACTCTCACCTATATATAATATAGTTCTTTAGGGCCAGATGGCAGTACAGCATTTAAGATCAGTTATGTTACGGTAGAGGTCCAATAGTTTGATCAGGAAGGGTTAAGCATATATTCGATGAATCTAAAACACATGCTGTTATCTATTACTGTTTTTAATTTTTGAATATGTCTTTGGTGACTGCAGGAGTTTTCATTTTTTAGCTTGTAATTTATTTTCTGAATGCGTCCTGCATACATAAGTATCTCTCTTATCACAGATTCAAGATCACTGTCCTTTTCAATTTCAAACTCATATATAGAGAATATTAGTTATTTCGACAATTGTCCATTCCGCCTAATGTTTGTTTAATTTCTTCTTAATTTCTTTTAATTTCATTTCAGTTTCTTTTTTTTTTTTTTAGTTTTCAATATTAAAATGAAATACTAGTGTTATTCTTGCATTATGATCTTTCAAAAATATTGCACTAAAGCAAATCTTATTGCAGCATGATTAGGGTTCAAGAATTCTGGGTTCAAAACTAACTCAGGTCACTACCTACATGGAGTTATGGAAACAGAAAAGTGATGGCAGAAAAATACTTGTATTTTTTTATTTTTTATTAACCTTGTCTGTGTGTTTTGATCTTGTTTGCATGTTTGATCTCTGTATATATCCTATGAGAACTGAGGACACATACTACTGTGAATGGTTCAATATAATGTGTAAAGTCTGTGTTAAACAAATATCTGGAAAGCTTGAAGTGGCACTAAACAATATATTTATTCACCAAAAGTCCACTACTTAATGGCCATGTAATCTTAATTAATAATTAATAATTAATTAATAATCTGTACACGTCCACTACTTAATGGCCATGTAATCTTAATGGCCATGTAATCATGTAATGGCCTGTACCTTTTGTATTGAACTGTACTGTAATTGTGTTGTCTCCCCTATACATTGTAAAGTGCTACGTAAACTGTTGGCGCTATAGAAATCGTGTATAATAAAAATAATAATAATAATCTATTTTTCATTAAATCATTTCTTACTGTGTTTTTCTGCTTCCTTGTAACTTCCTCCATAAGCTCCAGAACCTCTCCCCCCCCCCCCCCCCCCCCGTTTATTTGGAACAAGCAGTGCACATTAGTTGTGGTCATGTGCACTGCTCTATGCGCACCACAAATCTCATAGTCGATCTCAGGAGCAAGTAGGGGACGTGGCTATGCTCCTTTATATAGTGGGGCCATGGAAAATGAACTTTGCCACCCCTAACCAGATCACTTTTGAGTCAAGAATACATGCTGTACATAGTATGTATATTTTTTAAACCAGAGTTTAGTGTCACTTTAATATAAATATGTGCTTGTGCTACTGTCTTTTTGTAAATTGTGTGCCTTTTTAATGGAGAGCTGCCATAATTAAGCAGCAGAATGCATAGAAGATTACTCAAAGGAATATAAAGCTATAGACAGGGCCAGATTAAGAGCATCATGGGCCTGGTGCTGAGGATTTTGGTGGGCCTTTTTGTGGAAACAAAATGAAAATGCAAAAGTTTTTTGCTAAAACAAATTGAATATACTCTCACCAGTAATATCAGCCATGCAGCCTTTGAGCAGCAGCAACACCCCCAATACCACCTGCTATGCAGTCTCTCAACAGCAGCAACATAGGGCGACCACATTTCCAAACTGCCATTCAGGGACAACCCCCCTTCCCCAAAAAAAGATGAGGGGAGGGGGGATGTAGTCTCGGGGTTGATGGGGAAATAGGTGGCGGGGGTGATTTTTCGGGCAAATGGCTGGTGTTAGCACTTAAAATCATCCTGACACTATGCTTGATATGGCGTCAAGATGATCAAATTCCATTATTTCTATTACTACATTGTAATCTATAGTGAAATAGTTCAACTTCATGATGCAGAATCAGTGGGAACCTGAGCTTGTCACTTGCCACCAGATGCAGCGTGTCACTTGCCACCATCGCCTGCCGCCAGATGCAGCATCCCAGATGCCACCCGCAGCCTGCCACCAGATACAGTGTGCCACTTGCCACCAGAAGCCTGTCACCAGATACAGTGTGCCACTTGCCATCAGCAGCATGCCACCAGATACAGTGTGCCACTTGCCACAAGCAGCATGACACCAGATACAGTGTGCCACTTGCCACCAGAAGCCTGTCACCAGATACAGTGTGCCACTTGCCACAAGCAGCATGCCAGATACAGTGTGCCACTTGCCACCAGATACAGTGTGCCACTTGCCACAAGCAGCATGCAACCAGATACAGTGTGCCACTTGCCACCAGAAGCCTGTCACCAGATACAGTGTGCCACTTGCCATCAGCAGCATGCCACCAGATACAGTGTGCCACTTGCCACAAGCAGCATGCAACCAGATACAGTGTGCCACTTGCCACCAGAAGCCTGTCACCAGATACAGTGTGCCACTTGCCATCAGCAGCATGCCACCAGATACAGTGTGCCACTTGCCACAAGCAGCATGTCACCAGATACAGTGTGCCACTTGCCACAAGCAGCATGCCAGATACAGTGTGCCACTTGCCACCAGATACAGTGGGCCACTTGCCACAAGCAGCATGCCACCAGATACAGTGTGCCACTTGCCACAAGCAGCATGCCACCAGATACAGTGTGCCACTTGCCACAAGCAGCCTGTCACCAGATACAGTGTGCCACTTGCCACAAGCAGCCTGTCACCAGATACAGTGTGCCACTTGCCACAAGCAGCCTGTCACCAGATACAGTGTGCCACTTGCCACAAGCAGCCTGTCACCAGATACAGTGTATCACTTGGCACCAGACACAGTGTGCCACTTGCCACCAGCAGCCTGTCACCAGCAGCATGCAACCAGATACAGTGTGCCACTTGCCACAGCAGCCTGTCACCAGATACAGTGTGCCACTTGCCACCAGCAGCATGCCACCCGATACAGTGTGCCACTTGCCACAAGCAGCATGCAACCAGATACAGTGTGCCACTTGCCACCAGAAGCCTGTCACCAGATACAGTGTGCCACTTGCCACAGCAGCATGCCACCAGATACAGTGTGCCACTTGCCACAAGCAGCATGTCACCAGATACAGTGTGCCACTTGCCACAAGCAGCATGTCACCAGATACAGTGTGCCACTTGCCACAAGCAGCCTGCCACCAGATACAGAGTGCCACTTGCCACCAGAAGCCTGTCACCAGATACAGTGTGCCACTTGCCACAAGCAGCATGCCAGATACAGTGTGCCACTTGCCACCAGATACGGTGTGCCACTTGCCACAAGCAGCATGCAACCAGATACAGTGTGCCACTTGCCACCAGAAGCCTGTCACCAGATACAGTGTGCCACTTGCCATCAGCAGCATGCCACCAGATACAGTGTGCCACTTGCCACAAGCAGCATGCAACCAGATACAGTGTGCCACTTGCCACCAGAAGCCTGTCACCAGATACAGTGTGCCACTTGCCATCAGCAGCATGCCACCAGATACAGTGTGCCACTTGCCACCAGAAGCCTGTCACCAGATACAGTGTGCCACTTGCCATCAGCAGCATGCCACCAGATACAGTGTGCCACTTGCCACAAGCAGCATGACACCAGATACAGTGTGCCACTTGCCACAAGCAGCATGTCACCAGATACAGTGTGCCACTTGCCACAAGCAGCATGCCAGATACAGTGTGCTACTTGCCACCAGATACATTGTGCCACTTGCCACAAGCAGCCTGTCACCAGATACAGTGTGCCACTTGCCACAAGCAGCCTGTCACCTGATACAGTGTGCCACTTGCCACAAGCAGCCTGTCACCAGATACAGTGTATCACTTGGCACCAGACACAGTGTGCCACTTGCCACCAGCAGCCTGTCACCAGCAGCATGCAACCAGACACAGTGTGCCACTTGCCACTAGCAGCCTGTCCCCAGATACAGTGTGCCACTTGCCATCAGCAGCATGACACCAGATACAGTGTGCCACTTGCCACCAGCAGCCTGTCTCTCCCTGCAGGACTCTGCCCGGATGGATAGAAGGGACAGGGCCTGCATAGTCAATCAAATCCCTGGAGCCCCCACCCATCCTGAGCTGGGATAGTATGGCCGTGTGTATGTATGCCAGGAGTATTGATCAGACCAAGTTCTACAGGGGGGGTTGTGTGTGAAAGTCTTTGGGCTTACACTGGTGTGCTGCAGTCGGACGCACTGCTTATGTATCTGCAGTTTTAGCTGAAGTCCTATTGATATATATCAGGTTGCAGTTTTTTGCTGCATTTTCTGACATTGCGCCAAAGATAAGATGCAGCATGCAGGAAGTTTAGTGCACTTTCAGAAAATGCAGAAAAAAACACACAACCTAATAGAAATCAATAGGGCTGTGGGTAAAACGCAGGACAACTGTGGATACACCAGCAATGGGCCAAAACATAGCAAACCAGTGTGAACCCACCTAAAAGCACAAGGGACCAAGCACTACCACAGGCTTATGACACAATTCTAAAAACTTTGGCTGCAGTTATAAGAACTACTGCTGGAGAAAAAAAGTTAAAAACGAGGGAAGGGAGTCCAGTCACTGAGCTCACATTTGGATGGTCCCTGGAGGCTTATCACTCAGATATATCCTGAGATATATCAGAGATGTATATAACATATATATATAACAGAGATATCCTGTTCACCTTCTATGTGCCGGTGTTCTGTTCATCATAACTTCCCACCCACACGGCTCCTTCACTGCACAAACTTCACAGAAGGAGAGGGGAGGGGAAAGGCAGAGCCGACTCAGCCTCCCCCATTTGTGTAGGGGGACTGTGCACTGTGACATTGTAATAACCACAGTGAGCAAACACAGATGCAGCCAAACACCCCTACATTTACACACAGCTTCTCCTGTCCCATAGACGTTTATGGACAGGAGAAAAATCGGGCTTATACTGCTGGCTGGGCGGGCCTATTTTAAGGCAGGGGCCTGGAGCTACAGCTCCATCAGCCCCTATGTTAATCCGGCCCTGGATCATACATGTTCTAGTCAAATTTGTTTTTAATTAGTTAACACTGTTATAAGATGTGTGAATTGGGAGTTTATGAAGGTGGATCACTAAATCTTTTGTATAATTTAGGGATGATTTAAGGCAAATAGACTGTTCACTTTGGAGAAAAATTCCTTTACAAAGTGAGCAGTTTATTAAAGGGTAACTCCACTTTCATGGGGAAAAAATAGCAAATAAAGAAAAAATAATATAGCGTATACAATTGTGACACAAGTCATATTGTAATTGAATGTTATTAAAAATTACCTTCCCTTTTCAATCTGCAGCCACTGTGATTTTCTGAGAATGCATTGCAATATGGCTATCTGGAGTTGTCCTGTACACAGAGTGTGTACTGACCACTCCCCAGAAACATATTTTCCTGCTTGTGTGATTGGCTCACCAATTTTCCCAGAAGTCTGCCTAAGATGCAAGTCAGATTTCAGGCATCCCCTAAAACAAAAATTTCATTTTTGGTGAGATACTCCCTGTAGGAACACGTCTAAAGGGATGCAGGACCAGCAGATTTCCTCATTAGTGCTGTGCAGGTGCACACCTGATAGATAATTATGAAACACTCCCATTAGACCCACTCAGAACAGAGGCACAGAGGAACATACAGGGATTTCTTCAGAATAACACAAAGTAGGAATCTGCAACAACGGTTGTTATAGTCCTTGCAATGTACATAGCTCACCCAGTGGGGAATGTTTTCTTCTCAACAAAAGTGGAGTTAGGATTTAAGTTAACCCATTTGTATCTTAAGTAGCCACATAACAAAACCCTGGTACAATTTCAGGAAATACTGTCTGTTTTGTATAAAAGTTGTTTATAGGGCCCCCATGTCTTAAAAAGATTGCTCCTTCTCTTCAGCATGTCATAGCTGAGCAAGTTTATCCTGGAATATAAAAAAAAAAGGTTAGTAATGGCACAATGTTGGCAGGAAGCACAGATAAGACATGGCTCTCAGAAACTCACTGCTGGTGCTTGGTTTTGCAAATCACATACACCCCAACTGTCCAAATTTTTCTGTGCACACTGCTATCCAGTTTGAAGGCTGCACGGAGGGTTCATGAACCCCAACCATATGTGGCAAGCTGATCCTGGGGTCTGAATGCTAAAGGGTAAATGCTATCTGGGGTCTAAATATATTAAGAAGGGTAATCTGTGGTTTAAATGTTAATGGAATGGACTGATCTGAGGCCTGAACATTAAGGTGAGGGCTCATCTGTGGTCTGAATGATAGTGGGGGGTATTTGGGGATTAATTGGTAAAGTGGGGCTGATCTGGGCTCTGAAGAAGGGGTGATCTGAGCTCGGAATGCTAAGGGGGGACTAATCTGGAGTCTGATTGTTAATGAATGGCTAATTTAGTTTCTTAACACTGAGACAGAGGCATTTTTTCCTCCCTCTGACCACTGGCACCAGTGCCATTTTTCCTCCACTGTTGGGACAGTTTTTCCTCATGCTGTCCAACAATGCAAGGCATTTTCCCCCCACTGACCCATGACAATGGGTATTTTTCTTCCACTGACCCGTGACACTGGGCATTTTTCCTCCACTGACCCATGACACTGGACATTTTTCTCCCACTGATACTGAGAATTTTATTTCCACTGACCACCAACAGTGAGACATATTTTCCTACTTATTACCAATAGTTAAATATTAAATTTTTCACCTACTGATCAAGAAAGCCAGGTAATTTTTATCCCAATGACCACCAACAATGGGGCATTTTATCTCCCACTTACTACCAGAGCTGGGGCATTTTTTCCCCTCAACTGACTAGAAATTTAAGGGGCACAATGTTACATAATCTTAATCACTGCACTCTATGCTGTGCTGTATGTTATATACTCCTTACCAAAGTATTTTTCTCAACAGTTTCTGGTTGCTAAAGAGTTCTCCTTTAATGTTGACTAAGACAGAAAGAATATGTACTGTTATGCCTCGTACACACGTAGGGACTTTTGCCGGCGGACCTAGTCCAGCGGACAATCCCGCGGGACTTTCCGGCTAGGTCCGCTGGACTTTCCGAGGGTGTGGACTTGCCCACACACGCACGGACTTCTCCAGCGGATAATCCGCCGGCCAAAAGTCCGCGGGACTTTTGAAAATGAACGGACTTGCCCACACACGGAGCAGTCCGTTCATTTCGAACGTAACTTCAGGTTACGTAGCTAGCGTAGGCAGTAAATGCCGCCGCGCTAGCTCCGCAAGCTGGCATGGATTTAAAGGGAATCCCCACGCCGAAAAAACGGCGTGGGGGTTCCCCCCAAATCCATGTCAGACCCTCATCCGAGCACGCAGCCTGGCAGGCCAGGAAAGGGGTGGGGACGAACGAGCGCCCCCCCCTCCTGAGCCGTACCAGGCCGCGTGCCCTCAACATGGGGGGTGCCCTGGGGAAAGGGGGCCGTGCGGCCCCCCCACCCCAAAGCACCTTGTCCCCATGTTGATGAGGACAAGGGCCTCTTCCCGACAACCCTGGCCGTTGGTTGTCGGGGTCTGCGGGCGGGGGCTTATCGGAATCTGGGAGCCCCCTTTAATAAGGGGAATGAAATTGGATAAGGGGTGGTGGCGCTGTTCAATAAGGGTATAAAAAATGTGCTAAAATTTCATGTGAGCTGTGCAAAAAAAGGAATACAGTGAATTCATATGAAAAAATAAATCTGATCTGTTTTGTCATGTAGGGCCTTCTCAACACCTTCCAATCCGTCTTTCTGTATAATACTAGTGTATAGAGAGTTTACATCAATTGTCGCTAGAATACATTTTCTGGGACGCTGAATCTCTTGGAGTTCATTGATCAGTTGTGTGCTGTCTCTTAAATATGACTTTCCTTCTCTCACAAGTGGTTTTAAAAACTGGTCAATGTATTCTCCAAGCCTGGAAAAAAGAGAGTCCATTCCGCTGACTATAGGCCTCCCCGGTGGTTGGTCCAGTTATTTATGTATTTTAGGTAAGTAATATATTACAGGTGTTCTAGTGGAATCTGGCACCAAATACCTTGCCTCCTTCTTGTTTAAGATGCCACTTTCTTTGCCCTTCTTTACCAAAGATTTTAGTTTTTTCACGTAATGGGGTTTGGGGTTAGATTTTAGTTTTTTATATGTATTGGGTACTTTTAGTAGGTTCTCCATTTCTGTTTCATAATCCTTTTTCTTTAATATCACCAAACCTCCTCCTTTGTCAGCAGGACGGATGACAACTTCCTTTCTTTTCCCCAAGGCCTTGATGGTTTTCCATATGTTTGCTCCCTTTTTCTTTATTTCAAGTTTGTTGAGATCACTTTCAACCATCTTTTTAAATGCTCCTATGCATTGATCTCCCGGTATCTTTGGGTTCATGATGGAGTTGTTTTTTAGTTTGGTGTGCATGAAATTGGAGATTTCTTCTTCCCTAGTGGAATCCCCATTAAGTGCAAAATGCTTCTTAATTTTTAATTTTCTAATAAAACGTTGCAAATCAATAAAAACTTCAAATTTGTCTATATTTTTATCTGGTGCATATTTTAATCCCAAATCTAAAACCCGCATTTCTGCGTCAGTAAAAATAACATCGCTAAGATTAAAAATTCCCTTCCCTAATACTCCCTTCTTCTTTTTCTTCTTCCCTCCACGTCTTCCTCTTGCCTGTTTCTTTCCATATTTCTTTGTGTTGGTTCTTGCTCTGAGTTCATCATCCATCCATTCCTTGTATTCATCCGTTGAGCTTGAGGGGGTCCTTGGTTCCTGTTCCTTCCCTCCTCTCTGTTTGCATCTCGCGGAGGTCCTTCTCTTCTCCATGGAGCGCCATGGTCCATTTTTTGGTTTCTCCATCCATCGGTCCTGTAAGGGACTCTTGTGTTCCATCGTCCAGGAGGTCTTCCTCTCTGTCTTCCTTGAAAAAAATTTCTATTATCATCATCTCTATAGTCCCTACTATTGTTATAATTCTGATGAGGAATTCTTTGTCCTCTCTCCCTGAAGGGCGAAAACCTGTTGTATGTAGGAATATTATATCTTGGAGTGATTTGGAGTGATGAAGTGATTTTAACCAGGTAGACTATCTAGACCTACAAATTTTTAAAGAACAAGATGTTATTTTAACAAAAACATTTTTTAAGCAAACTGATCGGAACGGGTACATACCCACCTCAAGCTGCCACCACCCAAAATGGAAAGAAAATATACCTAAAGGACAGCTTTTGAGAGTGCGGAGAAACTGCCAGCGATTGGAGGATTACCAAACTCAAGCCGATAATCTAATCACTAAATTTGTAGATAAAGGATACTCTGTGGAACCCTTATTGAAATTAAAGGATGATATTGGAAAATATGATCGGAATTCACTTTTAAGGACTAAAGATAGAAAAAACAATATGGACCAACAAACAAATGTGGCTTTTATTACAGGTTTTAACACACAGTACAGGTCCATAGAACACATTATTAGAAAATACTGGCCCATACTGAAATCTGATCGCACCTTGGCCAATATACTTGCAAAAAAACCTAGATTTATCTACAGGAGAGCACCCACATTAAGAAACCAATTGGTGAAAAATGTAATTGATCCACCAAGGCCTGTTAAAATAATGCCCGAGTTAAAGGGGTTCTATAAATGTCAGAGGTGTTTAGCTTGTCGGGTGAGCAAAAAACAACCCAGGAGAAAAACCAAATTCAGATCAAGGTCGGGCGAGGAATTTGAGATTAGGGAACTGATTACCTGTAACAGCACCCATGTAACATATGTTATCGAATGCCCGTGTCGATTACAATATGTGGGGAGAACCACCAGACCCTTATGTGTCCGTATAAGAGAACATATCAACAACATTAAAACAGGTTTTCCTAAACATCATTTATCCAGACACTTCGACCAATTTCACAAAAGGGATCCATCAGGCCTAGTTTTTTATGGGATAGATATTATCAATAGCCATTGGCGAGGAGGGAACAAAACAATACAGGTATCCCAGAATGAAACCAAATGGATATATCGGCTTGGGGTTTTAGTACCCAAGGGGTTAAATATCGACATAGACCTCAACTGTTTTTTATCTAATTTTTAATCACCTTCTTTCACCTCTTGATCTGTACTTTACTATATCTCATTTCCTTCTAGCAATCCATACCAGATGTGTATATGTATATATATATGTATATATGTGTATAGATATATATACACATTCTTATGCGTTTGACATTACGGCTGTTTTTATTAATCAGTATTTATCATCAGCTGATTACTTAGATGAGATATTCCACTGGGTCCTCCATGCATATACATTCGTATATCAATTATGCGATTTTAAACCTTAATAGTGGCATTTTTCTTTCTTGATGTCCTGTCTCTTTAAGAGATTATTGCATATACATTATATTAGGTTCCCTTCCTTTCGGATAGAAGTGTGTTGATATATATTCCTTTCCAAATAATCAGATTGACACCATAGTCCTGTCCTGAATTTGTTTTATACATATCATACTATTTATATTCTTTCTGTATGCATTGTCTAAACATCTAAGATAGGCTCCCTGGTGGCCTTTCTGAGTATTATAATTTCATGTATAATTATACATACTATACAGACATTTTCCTCATCATCACGTTTTTGCCTCTCTTACCAAGGAGTTGTTTTTAATAATAATTTTGTAATATCATTATTTAATACAATTTTTAATATATATTTTTTACTAGTCGGGACACACTTTTTGTCCATTTTATATTATTTATCTATTTATACATATACACATTTTTTTCCCAATGTCATATATATTACTCTTTTCTCATACACACACATGTGTTGCATATCATAAACACATGTTCTTGGAATTTGTATTTGAGGTTTAAATTTTAATATTATATATATACTGTTCCGGATGTTATTGTTTTATTCCCAATGTAATATATGTAACCCCTTCAAATCTATAACCCTCAATATACCTTCAGAGCAGCAGCTACGGTTCATCTATATATTAGAACTAATCAGGAGGGGGGCTAATTGTATTTCCCGTGGGTGGTGTTGTTTGATTCAGGCACATTTTTACACATCCACCTTGCCTTCAGCTGCCGCATATAAGCTTTCATACGCTCCCTGAGCGGCTCCGGGTTTCGTGCTACTGTCCCGCCCCCACTCTATTCTGATTGGCACCGTAGCTCCAGCTGACTGTATATATTCAGTGAGGCGTACCAAGATGGTATCATCTCCGAAGACGTCCACTGACGAAACGTACGTAAGGTGATACCCTGGTACACGTCACGTCACTTCCGCCTTGCTGTTTCCGGTTTTTTCCTAGCCCACTGTTGGAACGCACGCCGGATACCAGGGCTTAGCGGTGTTACCATCGCACAGCCCAGCGCTGCGCGCTCTGCTTATATTCTTATCCTCATCTTGTTTTACCTGTTTGGATTCTGTTATAGCCTTCGTGGCTATCCCCCCCCCCCCCCCCCTGGTTTTTGTTTTTACTAGCATCTTTTGAAAATAAAGGCCCAACTAATATTACAGAATCACACTATTAGTCTCATTTTTTCCTTCACATACGGACTGCACGGTGGTATATCCTACACTCTAGCCACTGGAACAGGTGAACACACCAACTGGAGAGGATCTCCTCCATCGCTTACCCTACAGAGGAGGACTTCGACACTACCTGCTGAGGATTTTATATGCCTATCACCCCTGCAGGGGTTAGGCACTCTGGTGAGTGTTTGCTTAATAGGGGTCACTCTATGGAAGGAGGGGAGCACTGAAAACATTCACCGGCTATCCGTATGATCTGTTGGAATTATTTGCTACAGAAAATTTTTTTAAACAAGACGTCATCTATTGTTATTTATTTTTTCATCACTGTCTGGACATTTGCTTCTCATCTTATTTCCTTATTTTGACATGCTTTAAAGACTTTTTATTATATATATTTTTTGGAGGACACACGGATCTGAGCACTTTAATTGTTTACCACCACGGTTTACTTGGATTACTATATACACATCTGATACAATATTTTCTATTTTTATATTTAATTGTATATAACATTTTATGTAAAATATTTTTACACAGACTTAATAGTTTTATTATCAATTAGGGGTGTGTTACGGAGTCACTTTAATATAATTTATACATCTTATTGTTATTTATTCACATCAATTCACTCACACATATTTGCCAGCTCTTTTGCACATAACTTATTGTCCATACATTTTTTGGAATAACTCACTCAAAGTGTGGAGGTCATCATTGATCATATTTATATATATTTTTTATATTTTTTATTTTTTCATATGAATTCACTGTATTCCTTTTTTTGCACAGCTCACATGAATTTTTAGCACATTTTTTATACCCTTATTGAACAGCGCCACCACCCCTTATCCAATTTCATTTCTCTATATTACACACTCGTGTGTAGTACTTTATTGGGGGGCTGCAGTTTTATTTCCTAAGCGCGGATTCCTTAGTTTATTTTACCCTTTAATAAGGGGGCCCCCAGATACCGGCCCCCCACCCTATGTGAATGAGTATGGGGTACGATGTACCCCTACCCATTCACCTAAGGTGTAAAATGTAAAGTACAAAAACACACACACTTTTGAAAAAATATTTTATTGCACTGCTCCGGGGGTCTTCTTCCGTCTTGGGGGTCTTCTCGCCGGACTCCTCCACTCTCTTCTGCTCTTTTACCTAGCTCTTTCACGAGGGGAGGAGTCCGGCTACCTTCTTCGTCGTCGCCGCCGTCGTCTGGGGGTCTCGATCCGCCTTCGGGGGTCTTCCGGGGGTCTCTTCTGTTCTTGCGGCGGTCGTCGTCTTCCGCGCCGCCGGCGCCTTCTCCTTCTTCTTGTCCTTCTTCTTGTTCTTCTTCTTCCGATGTTGACCCGTTGCTGTCTCTGCCCGGAATGCCTGTGCCGATCTGCGCTCGGACTTATATAGGGACATGGGGGACAGGGTCACATGCACATGTCACATGGTGACCCCGCCCCCTTGTGTTGTCACAGTCCCGGAGGATGCTGGGACTGTGACATCGCAAGGGGGCGGGGTCACCATGTGACATGAACATGTGACCCTGTCCCCCATGTCCCTATATAAGTCCGAGCGCAGATCGGCACAGGCATTCCGGGCAGAGACAGCGACGGGTCAACATCGGAAGAAGAAGAACAAGAAGAAGGACAAGAAGAAGGAGAAGGCGCCGGCGGCGCGGAAGACGACGACCGCCGCAAGAACAGAAGAGACCCCCGGAAGACCCCCGAAGGCGGATCGAGACCCCCAGACGACGGCGGCGACGACGAAGAAGGTAGCCGGACTCCCCTCGCTCGTGAAAGAGCTAGGTAAAAGAGCAGAAGAGAGCGGAGGAGTCCGGCGAGAAGACCCCCAAGACGGAAGAAGACCCCCGAAGGCGGATCGAGACCCCCAGACGGCGGCGACGACGAAGAAGGTAGCCGGACTTCCCCCGCTCGGTAAAAGAGCTTGGTAAATGGCGGGGGAGTCCGGCGAGAAGACCCCCAAGACGGAAGAAGACCCCCGGAGCAGTGCAATAAACTATTTTTTCAAAAGTGTGGGTGTTTTTTTTTTACTTTACATTTTACACCTTAGGTGAATGGGTAGGGGTACATCGTACCCCATACTCATTCACATAGGGTGGGGGGCCGGTATCTGGGGGCCCCTTATTAAAGGGGGCTCCCAGATTCCGATAAGCCCCCGCCCGCAGACCCCGACAACCAACGGCCAGGGTTGTCGGGAAGAGGCCCTTGTCCTCATCAACATGGGGACAAGGTGCTTTGGGGTGGGGGGGCCGCACGGCCCCCCTTTCCCCAGGGCACCCCCCATGTTGAGGGCACGCGGCCTGGTACGGCTCAGGAGGGGGGGGGCGCTCGTTCGTCCCCACCCCTTTCCTGGCCTGCCAGGCTGCGTGCTCGGATGAGGGTCTGACATGGATTTGGGGGGAACCCCCACGCCGTTTTTTCGGCATGGGGAGTCCCTTTAAATCCATGCCAGGTCACGGAGCTAGCGCGGCGGCATTTACTGCCTACGCTAGCTACGTAACCTGAAGTCACGTGCTAAATGAACGGACTTGCCGATGAGCGGCAAGTCCGTTCATTTCAAAAGTCCCGCGGACTTGCCCACTAACGGCGGGATTATCCGCTGGACTGCCAAGTCCAGCGGATAATTTGAAAACAAAACTTCAAACTTTAGTCCACCGTACTTTGGCGCCAAAAAGTCCGCCGGCGCCCACACACGAGGGGATTATCCGCTGGACTTCAGTCCAGAGGATAATCCCGCGGGATTGTCCCTTCGTGTGTACGCGGCATAAGAGTTTTTAACATGATATTTTTTCCTGAGGTTTATGCATGTCTGTAATTCATTAACCCTATTCATGCCTAAGCCTATTTCTGACATTTGTTGCCTACAAGTTAAAATCTGTATTTTTTGCTAGAAAATTACTTAGAACCCCAAATCATTATATATATATATTTTTTTTGCAGAGACCCTAGAGAATAAAATTCCGATCATTGCAATATTTTATGTGACACTGTATTTGCACAGCAGTCGTTCAAACACAATTTTTTGGGAAAAAATACACTTTCACAAATTAAAAAAAAACTAAACAATAAAGTTAGCCCAATTTTTTTGTATAATGTAAAAGATGATGTTACGCCGAGTAAATAGATACCTAACATGTCATGCTTTGAAATTGTGCACACTCGTGGAATGGCGACTAACTACGGTACCTAAAAATCTCCATAGGCGGCAATTTAGAAAAAGAAAACGGTTACCAGGTTAATGTTACAGAAGAGATCTAGTGATAGAATTATTGCTCTCACTCTGGCGATCACGGCGATACCTCACATGTGTGATTTGAACAAAAAAAAATTACTTTTATTGCTGTTACAAAGTTTTTAGGCGCATCGGTTGTTATACCTGAAGAGCCGATCGCCAGCTCTAAAAAACAGTACCGGGATGATGCCTCCAGCTGCATGCATCATCCCAGTATAACACCTTAAAACCGAGGCTGCATATGTGCGTACAGTCGGTGGGAAGGGGTTAACTTGCGAAATACAGTATTTTGTGGATACATTGACAGTGACAAACATATGCAGTGTAATGTGTATTGTGGGCTTAAAGTCTATTTAACCATGCCACCTTAAACTATTCACAATATTTGGTGGTATGTATGCTTTATCAGTTCTCCTGGAAGTCCCTCTTTATGAAAGTTTAAAGTTGGGAGGCACAAAATCAGCTTTTTTCCAGAAGGACAGCCTTTCTGTCTTTAAAAACTGAGACAGAATTGTAATAAGTTATAATCAGTATGACAGCAGAAACTATAAAAACTGTATTATTTACACTGGAGCTCTCTCTCTTTTTACATGTTTACATGTGTTATTTGTCAAATGTTATTGTAAAATAGGTTGTTTCTGTGAATGGCGCCCTTGTAATTCTGGGACCAAAGCAGCCACAAAGTATTTTGCTTTCTTTAAACTTATTTGTATTGTTTTCAGAATGAAAGACTAAAATTATAATAAACGTATTACAAAACCAACAACAATACTGGCTAGTGTGTGGGAGATTTAAAAGAGAAACTGCACAAATACCGCTATTGCTTCAAAGACATTTGGAATTTCAAACTGCATAATACAGATTTCAATTATGTAGTTTGAATGTGGAGTCCAGAGGTTGTTTAGTTACTGTACAACTACACCTGGGGGTGAAAAGAGAGCCTGATTGAAATTTGGCCCCTATATCAAAAATTGTATTTTCCATCCTATGTACACCTCAGTTAGGGCTTCCTATCCTATTTTTGTATGTTGTTATAACTCTAAACAGATCTTCTAGGCCAGTGTTCCTTAAACTTTGGGTCAGGAGCCAAATCGGGTGGTGGATGCATTTGGGATAGGTTGCTATTTGACTTTGTGCCCAAGCAAAAAATTGGCAGATCACTGAAAAGTGATAGGATGAGGACTCTTTTGTTTTTTTAGTTAAACTGACATTGGTATTTTGTCTTAGTATGGTTTTGCTCTGGTCCCAGTAACTATTTTTCTTATTTGGGTCTTCAGCTTAAAAAGTTGAACTGTCCTAAGCCTGCTGCTCATGTAAAAAATACTATGGCAAAGCCTTAGGTTTAACCACTTTAACCACTTCAGCTCTGGATGAGCCGAACACCCCCGGGTTCGGTTCGAACCAGAACCTTCGAACGGACCGAAAGTTTCGCGCGAAATTTTCGAACCCTATACGTTATAATGGACGCGAACGTTCGAAATCAAAAGTGCTAATTACAACGGCCAATATGCATGTTAATGTCATAAAACAGGTTTGGGGACCGTGGTCCTGCCCCAGGGGACATATATCAATGCAAAAAGAACTTTTAAAAACTAACGTTTTTTCGGGAGCAGTCATTTTAATGATGCATAAAGTGAAAAATAAAAAAAAGAACTGAAATTTTCCTTTAAATATGGTACCTGGGGGGTGTCTAAAGTATGCCTGTGAAGTGGCATGTGTTTCCCGTGTTTAGAACTGTCCTTGCACAAAATGACATTTGTAAAGGAAAAAAAGAAGCCATTTAAAACCACTTGCGGCTTTAATGTCATGTCTTGTCCTGGCCGCCATATGGCTGAAAATCCTTGAGAAAAATGGCATGGCTACCCCATCACCCCCCCCCCCCCCCACCCCAGCCCCTTTGGGTCTTGTATGGATATTAAGGGGGACCCCGCACCCAAAATAAAACCCTATACCTACAACCCTATATACTCTGAACAGCAGTATATAGGTGGTGCAAACAAGACACGGACTGTAGGTTTGTTCTTAAGTAGAATCTGAACAGGTACATTATGAAGTGTAGCTCCATCCCAAAAAAATCTATTTTTAAGCTTTTTGGAGAACATAGGGAGGGGTTATCACCCCTGTAACATTTGCTGTCTTTGCACATCTGTTCAGAACATGTCACCTCACTTTCCGTCCCAATGACAAATGTTTTTGGAAAAGTGGGGTTTTAATTGAAACAAGGATTGGTGATAAAGTATCAGTAGAGAGGAGATACCTTTTTCCCAAATTAAATCTAACAGGATAGAATTTCCCTTCCTAGGGGTAGATTTCCTCTCACTTCCTGTTTTCTCTTTCCATTTGCAAGTAGGAGTCGTTTGTAAGTTGGATGTTTGAAAGTAGGGGCCTGGCGTATATACTCTGCAGAAATTTGCCCTATTAGATGTTGGTGTAGCCACAAGACTGGTGGGCACAGGAATGGGCCCTGCTGTGAGTTAATAGATCAAGATTTGTACTTGCATGCACCTGTTGAACCGGGCAGAAAAATTGGGCCTTTGGCGGTGGTGGTGGTGGTGGTGGTGGACGGTGTTGCCACAAGACTGTAAGCTCTCACAGTTACTCTTGGTGGGCGCAGGAATGGGCCCTGCTGTGAGTTATTAGATCAAGATTTGTAATTGCAAGCACCTGATGAACAGGGCAGAAAAATTGGGCCTTTGGCGGTGGTGGTGGACGGTGTTGCCACAAGACTGTAGGCCCTCATAGTTACTCTTGGTGGGCGCAGGAATGGGCCCTGCTGTGAACTATTAGATCAAGATTTGTAATTACACTCCCCTGTTAAACAGGGGCTGAAAAATTGTGCCTTAGACATTGGTGCTGGTGCCACAACACTGCAACCCCTCACAGATACTGTACTCTTAGCACAGCAATGAGACCTGTTGCAAAGCATTGCCAAAAAATTGTAATTACACGCCCCTGTTAAACAGGGGCTGAAAAATTGTGCCTTAGGCACTGGTGCTGGTGCCACAACACTGCAACCCCTCACAGATACTGTACTTGGAGCACAGCAGTCACACGTGTTGCGAAGCATTTTTTAAAAAAATTGTAATTACACGCCCCTGTTAAACAGGGGCTGAAAAATTGTGCCTTAGGCACTGGTGCTGGTGCCACAACACTGCAACCCCTCACAGATACTGTACTTGGAGCACAGCAGTCACACGTGTTGCGAAGCATTTTTTTAAAAAATTGTAATTACACGCCCCTGTTAAACAGGGGCTGAAAAATTGTGCCTTAGGCACTGGTGCTGGTGCCACAAAACTGCAACCCCTCACAGATACTGTACTTGGAGCACAGCAGTCACACGTGTTGCGAAGCATTTTTTTTAAAAAAATTGTAATTACACGCCCCTGTTAAACAGGGGCTGAAAAATTGTGCCTTAGGCACTGGTGCTGGTGCCACAACACTGCAACCCCTCACAGATACTGTACTTGGAGCACAGCAGTCACACGTGTTGCGAAGCATTTTTTTAAAAAAATTGTAATTACACGCCCCTGTTATACAGGGGCTGAAAAATTGTGCCTTAGGCACTGGTGTGGTGGCATGGATCATTGAGGAGGAGGAAGAGGATAGTCAGTGAACATAACAGGACAGTCACTCAGCATCAGCATAGGCAGTCTTGAAGGGATGTGACATTATAAATTATTCCGTTATATCCGCTTCAGGTGCCTGGTAGCTGGTGGTGATCCAAGACTGATTAATTTTGATGAAGGTCAGTCGATCAACCGAGTCGGTGGACAGGCGCACCCTATGATCGGTGACAAATCCTCCAGCAGCACTGAATGTGCGTTCGGAAAGAACGCTGGAGGCAGGACAGGCCAGTAGCTCAATTGCATACTGTGCAAGCTCTGGCCAGTGATCCATCCTCAGGACCCAGTAAGCCAGAGGATTTTCAGTGGGAAAGGTGTCCAAGTCTGACCTTGCACCAAGGTATTCCTGCACCATGTATATCAGACGCTGGCGATGGTTGCTGGAACCGATCATACCTTGGGGCTGCGGACTAAAAAATTGTCTGAACGCATCGGTCAGACGTCCACCTTCCCCACCGCTCCTTCTGCTACTGACCGAAGCCTCAGCAACTCGTCGCCCAGGACCAGGAGTTTGTAACCTCCCAGTTTCTGGGAACGCGTTGCACAGACCTTTCTGCAAGGCCTCCCTGAGATGTCTCATCCTCTGCTCCCTCTGCGACGGCAAGATAAGGTCCGCAACCTTACCCTTGTACCGTGGATCAAGGAGAGTGGCCAGCCAGTAATGGTCCCTCTCCTTGATCCGAAGAACACGAGGATCCTTCCGCAGGCTTTGCAGGATCAGGGAGGCCATGCAGCGTAGGTTAGCTGAGGCATTCGGTCCGGAGTCTTCTGGGTCACTGAGGATGACATGATCGCCAGCCACCTCCTCCCAGCCACGTACAAGTCCACTGGTTTGTTGGGACTGTACATCATCCCTAAAAGACTGCTGCTGCTGCTGATGCTGAGTGCCAGGCTCCACCTCCATGCTCACACAATCCTCCTCCTCCTCCTCCTCCTCATCCTCATCCTCTTCCTGTGTGATGGGTGGGACAGAAGGAACACTGTCCGGATAAAGGGGGCCTTGAGAGGCAAGGAAGTCCTCCTCTTCCTGCCTCTGTTCTGCCTCAAGTGCCCTGTCCATTATCCCACGCAGCGTATGCTCCAACAGGTGGACAAGAGGTACAGTGTCACTGATGCATGCACTGTCACTGCTCACCATCCTCGTGGCCTCCTCAAATGGTGAGAGGACAGTGCATGCATCCCTGATCATGCTCCACTGACGTGGGGAAAAAAAACAAGCTCCCCTGACCCTGTCCTGGTGCCGTAGTCGCAAAGGTACTCATTGATGGCCCTCTGCTGCGTGTGCAGTCGCTGCAGCATGGCCAACGTTGAGTTCCACCTGGTGGGCATGTCACATATTAGGCGGTTCTTGGGCAGGTTCAGCTCCTTTTGCAGCTCAGTCAGCCGAGCACTGGCATTATAAGATCGGCGGAAATGCACACAGACTTTCCTGGCCTGCCTCAGGACATCCTGTAAGCCTGGGAACCTGCCCAAGAAGCGCTGCACCACCAGGTTGAGGACGTGAGCCATACAGGGCACATGGGTGAGCTGCCCCTGTCGCAGGGCGGAGAGGAGGTTGGTGCCATTGTCAGAAACGACCATTCCTGGCTTAAGCTGACGTGGCGTCAACCACCTCTCGGCCTGCCCCTGCAGAGCTGCCAGAACCTCTGGCCCAGTGTGGCTCCTGTCCCCCAAACACACCAGCGCAAGCACGGCATGGCATCTTTTTGCCTGCGCACTTGCGTAGCCCCTTGTACGCCTACGGAGCACCGCTGGTTCCGAGGACAGAGCACTGGAGGAAGAAGAAGAGGAGGGGGGGTGGAGGAGAGAGGTGTGTCACAACCAGTAGCAGTAGTAGCGTTTTGGAGGCGTGGTGGCGGAACAACCTCCAACACTACTGCACCTTGTCCTGCATCCCTCCCAGCTGCCAATAGAGTGACCCAATGGGCCGTGAAAGAAAGGTAACGTCCCTGTCCATGCCTGCTGGACCATGAGTCAGCGGTAATATGCACCTTACCGCTGACCGCCCTGTCCAGCGAGGCATGGACATTGCCTTCCACATGCCGGTAGAGAGACGGAATCGCCTTCCGTGAGAAAAAGTGGCGTTTGGGAACCTGCCACTGAGGAACCGCACATTGAACAAACTCACGGAAGGGGGCCGAGTCTACCAACTGAAAAGGCAGCAGTTGAAGTGCTAGCAATTTAGCCAAGCTAGCATTCAACCGCTGGGCATGTGGATGGCTGGGAGTGTACTTCTTTCGACGGTCCAGCAGCTGGGGCAGGGAAATTTGCCTGCTACTATCGGACGTCGGTGTACTGCAAGTACTTGGTTGTGACACACCTAATTCTACACCTTCAGTCCTCTCACAGCAGCTTTCAGAGAGGACTGAAGATGTAGTGGGGATGGAGATCCCAGCTGATGAGGAGCAAGGAGAGGTCCGCTTAGTTCTTTGGTGTGGGTCTTTTATGTGTGCCTGCCAACGAGCTGCATGGCAGGTCGACATATGTCTGCTCATGCTTGTGGTGCCCAAGCGGCTGATGTTTTGGCCACGCGAGATACGCTTGAGACAAATATTGCAAATAGCAGTGGTGCGATCTGATGCACTCGTCTCAAAAAAGGCCCACACCAAAGAACTTTTCTGATAACGTGCAGAGGCAGCGCCCTGCACAGGCGGAGCTCTGCGGTGTTGTACAGTTGCTGTGCTGGCCTCTAGCTGACCTCCAGGGGGCATCCTGCCTCGTTGGACATGTGACGCCGCATCCTCCTCCTCCTCCTCCTCCTCATCCTCTCTCCCTCCAGGCACCCACGTGGCATCAGTGACCTCATCATCCCCTCCCTCTTCACCACTAGAGCAAACCTGGCAGTAAGCTGCAGCTGGTGGAACAGTACTGCCAGATTGCTGTCCTTCAGCATCCCCTCTCTCTGCGCGCACACTACTGACTTCCTCAAGCTGGGTATCATCATCCGAGCCTTCGAATCGTTGGGCATCCTCCTGGAGCATGTACCCAACACTGTGCTCAAAGAGTTCGGGGGACTCCTCAGGAGGACATGGTGGGTCTAGGGAAGGGGTGGCTGATGATGCCATTGAGTACGCGTTGGCAGCTGCTCTGCCAGTACCCTGAGCCTGGGTGAGAGAGGATGAGGAGGATGAGGAGGGCTTGGTCATCCATTCTACCAAGCCTTCAGCATGATGCGGCTCCACATGTCCAGCTGCCGAAAACAAAGACGCGTGTGTCCCATGGCCACGTGCTGATGACGATGCACGACCACGTCCACGGCCACGGCCACGTCCACTAGAAACAGAGCCTGCCTGCCCTGTGTTCTTGGCTCTGCACGCTCTGCCTCCCCTTGGCGGTCTTCCAGCCATTGTAGTCGGTAGTCCTGTGGGTGCTGCTGAGAAGAAAATATAGGAGCTCTGTGTGATGCCACTAACACACTAGAAGTCCTATGGGTGCTTCTGCAAAGAAAATATAGGAGCTCTGTGTGATGCCACTAACACACTAGAAGTCCTGTGGGTGCTGCTGAGAAGAAAATATAGGAGCTCTGTGTGATGCCACTAACACACTAGAAGTCCTATGGGTGCTTCTGCAAAGAAAATATAGGAGCTCTGTGTGATGCCACTAACACACTAGAAGTCCTGTGGGTGCTTCTGAAAGAAAATATAGGAGCTCTGTGTGATGCCACTAACACACTAGAAGTCCTATGGGTGCTGCTGCAAAGAAAATATAGGAGCTCTGTGTGATGCCACTAACACACTAGAAGTCCTGTGGGTGCTGCTGAGAAGAAAATATAGGAGCTCTGTGTGATGCCACTAACACACTAGAAGTCCTATGGGTGCTTCTGCAAAGAAAATATAGGAGCTCTGTGTGATGCCACTAACACACTAGAAGTCCTATGGGTGCTGCTTAGAAGAAAATATAGGAGCTCTGTGTGATGCCACTAACACACTAGAAGTCCTATGGGTGCTTCTGCAAAGAAAATATAGGAGCTCTGTGTGATGCCACTAACACACTAGAAGTCCTATGGGTGCTTCTGCAAAGAAAATATAGGAGCTCTGTGTGATGCCACTAACACACTAGAAGTCCTATGGGTGCTTCTGGAAGAAAATATAGGAGCTCTGTGTGATGGGACTAACACACTAGAAGTCCTATGGGTGCTTCTGGGAAGAAAATATAGGAGCTCTGTGTGATGCCACTAACACACTAGAAGTCCTATGGGTGCTTCTGGAAGAAAATATAGGAGCTCTGTGTGATGCCACTAACACACTACAAGTCCTATAGGTGCTTCTGGGAAGAAAATATAGGAGCTCTGTGTGATGGGACTAACACACTACAAGTCCTATGGGTGCTTCTGGGAAGAAAATATAGGAGCTCTGTGTGATGCCACTAACACAGTACAAGTCCTATAGGTGCTTCTGGGAAGAAAATATAGGAGCTCTGTGTGATGGGACTAACACACTACAAGTCCTATAGGTGGTTCTGGGAAGAAAATATAGCTCTGTGTGATGGGACTAACACACTACAAGTCCTATAGGTGCTTCTGGGAAAAAATATAGGAGCTCTGTTTGATGGGACTAACACACTACAAGTCCTATAGGTGCTTCTGGGAAGAAAATATAGGAGCTCTGTGTGATGGGACTAACACACTACAAGTCCTATAGGTGCTTCTGGGAAGAAAATATAGGAGCTCTGTGTGATGGGACTAACACACTACAAGTCCTATAGGTGCTTCTGGGAAGAAAATATAGGAGCTCTGTGTGATAGGACTAACACACTACAAGTCCTATAGGTGCTTCTGGGAAGAAATATAGGAGCTCTGTGTGATGCCACTAACACAGTACAAGTCCTATGGGTGCTTCTGGAAAGAAAATAGGAGCTCTGTGTGATGGGACTAACACACTACAAGTCCTATGGGTGCTTCTGGAACAAAATATAGGAGCTCTGTGTGATGGGACTAACACACTACAAGTCCTATAGGGTGCTTCTGGGAAGAAAATATAGGAGCTCTGTGTGATGGGACTAACACAGTACAAGTCCTATACGTGCTTCTGGGAAGAAAATATAGGAGCTCTGTGTGATGGGACTAACACACTACAAGTCCTATAGGTGCTTCTGGGAAGAAAATATAGGAGCTCTGTGTGATGGGACTAACACTCTACAAGTCCTATAGGTGCTTCTGGGAACAAAATATAGGAGCTCTGTGTGATGGGACTAACACACTACAAGTCCTATAGGTGCTTCTGGGAAGAAAAATATAGCTCTGTGTGATAGGACTAACACACTACAAGTCCTATAGGTGCTTCTGGGAAGAAAATATAGGAGCTCTGTGTGATGGGACTAACACAGTACAAGTCCTATACGTGCTTCTGGGAAGAAAATATAGCTCTGTGTGATGGGACTAACACACTACAAGTCCTATAGGTGCTTCTGGGAACAAAATATAGGAGCTCTGTGTGATGGGACTAACACACTACAAGTCCTATAGGTGCTTCTGGGAAGAAAATATAGCTCTGTGTGATGGGACTAACACTCTACAAGTCCTATAGGTGCTTCTGGGAACAAAATATAGGAGCTCTGTGTGATGGGACTAACACACTACAAGTCCTACAGGTGCTTCTGGGAAGAAAATATAGCTCTGTGTGATAGGACTAACACACTACAAGTCCTATAGGTGCTTCTGGGAAAAAAATATAGCTCTGTGTGATGGGACTAACACAGTACAAGTCCTATACGTGCTTCTGGGAAGAAAATATAGCTCTGTGTGATGGGACTAACACACTACAAGTCCTATAGGTGCTTCTGGGAACAAAATATAGGAGCTCTGTGTGATGGGACTAACACACTACAAGTCCTATAGGTGCTTCTGGGAAGAAAATATAGCTCTGTGTGATAGGACTAACACACTACAAGTCCTATAGGTGCTTCTGGGAAGAAAATATAGCTCTGTGTGATGGGACTAACACAGTACAAGTCCTATACGTGCTTCTGGGAAGAAAATATAGCTCTGTGTGATGGGACTAACACACTACAAGTCCTATAGGTGCTTCTGGGAACAAAATATAGGAGCTCTGTGTGATGGGACTAACACACTACAAGTCCTATAGGTGCTTCTGGGAAGAAAATATAGGAGCTCTGTGTGATGGGACTAACACACTACAAGTCCTATAGGTGCTTCTGGGAAAAAATATAGCTCTGTGTGATAGGACTAACACACTACAAGTCCTATAGGTGCTTCTGGGAAGAAAATATAGCTCTGTGTAATGCCACTAACACAGTACAAGTCCTATACGTGCTTCTGGGAAGAAAATATAGCTCTGTGTGATGGGACTAACACACTACAAGTCCTATAGGTGCTTCTGGGAACAAAATATAGGAGCTCTGTGTGATGGGACTAACACACTACAAGTCCTATAGGTGCTTCTGGGAAGAAAATATAGCTCTGTGTGATGGGACTAACACACTACAAGTCCTATAGGTGCTTCTGGGAACAAAATATAGGAGCTCTGTGTGATGGGACTAACACACTACAAGTCCTATAGGTGCTTCTGGGAAGAAAATATAGCTCTGTGTGATGGGACTAACACACTACAAGTCCTATAGGTGCTTCTGGGAACAAAATATAGGAGCTCTGTGTGATGGGACTAACACACTACAAGTCCTATAGGTGCTTCTGGGAAGAAAATATAGCTCTGTGTGATAGGACTAACACACTACAAGTCCTATAGGTGCTTCTGGGAAGAAAATATAGCTCTGTGTGATGGGACTAACACAGTACAAGTCCTATACGTGCTTCTGGGAAGAAAATATAGCTCTGTGTGATGGGACTAACACACTACAAGTCCTATAGGTGCTTCTGGGAACAAAATATAGGAGCTCTGTGTGATGGGACTAACACACTACAAGTCCTATAGGTGCTTCTGGGAAGAAAATATAGCTCTGTGTGATAGGACTAACACACTACAAGTCCTATAGGTGCTTCTGGGAAGAAAATATAGGAGCTCTGTGTGATGGGACTAACACAGTACAAGTCCTATACGTGCTTCTGGGAAGAAAATATAGCTCTGTGTGATGGGACTAACACACTACAAGTCCTATAGGTGCTTCTGGGAACAAAATATAGGAGCTCTGTGTGATGGGACTAACACACTACAAGTCCTATAGGTGCTTCTGGGAAGAAAATATAGCTCTGTGTGATGGGACTAACACACTACAAGTCCTATAGGTGCTTCTGGGAACAAAATATAGGAGCTCTGTGTGATGGGACTAACACACTACAAGTCCTATAGGTGCTTCTGGGAAGAAAATATAGCTCTGTGTGATGGGACTAACACTCTACAAGTCCTATAGGTGCTTCTGGGAACAAAATATAGGAGCTCTGTGTGATGGGACTAACACACTACAAGTCCTATAGGTGCTTCTGGGAAGAAAATATAGCTCTGTGTGATAGGACTAACACACTACAAGTCCTATAGGTGCTTCTGGGAAGAAAATATAGCTCTGTGTGATGGGACTAACACAGTACAAGTCCTATACGTGCTTCTGGGAAGAAAATATAGCTCTGTGTGATGGGACTAACACACTACAAGTCCTATAGGTGCTTCTGGGAAAAAATATAGGAGCTCTGTGTGATGGGACTAACACACTACAAGTCCTATAGGTGCTTCTGGGAAAAAAATATAGCTCTGTGTGATGGGACTAACACACTACAAGTCCTATAGGTGCTTCTGGGAACAAAAATATAGGAGCTCTGTGTGATGGGACTAACACACTACAAGTCCTATAGGTGCTTCTGGGAAGAAAATATAGCTCTGTGTGATGGGACTAACACTCTACAAGTCCTATAGGTGCTTCTGGGAACAAAATATGGGAGCTCTGTGTGATGGGACTAACACACTACAAGTCCTATAGGTGCTTCTGGGAAGAAAATATAGCTCTGTGTGATAGGACTAACACACTACAAGTCCTATAGGTGCTTCTGGGAAGAAAATATAGCTCTGTGTGATGCCACTAACACAGTACAAGTCCTATACGTGCTTCTGGGAAGAAAATATAGCTCTGTGTGATGGGACTAACACACTACAAGTCCTATAGGTGCTTCTGGGAACAAAATATAGGAGCTCTGTGTGATGGGACTAACACACTACAAGTCCTATAGGTGGTTCTGGGAAGAAAATATAGCTCTGTGTGATGGGACTAACACACTACAAGTCCTATAGGTGCTTCTGGGAACAAAATATAGGAGCTCTGTGTGATGGGACTAACACACTACAAGTCCTATAGGTGCTTCTGGGAAGAAAATATAGCTCTGTGTGATGGGACTAACACTCTACAAGTCCTATAGGTGCTTCTGGGAACAAAATATAGGAGCTCTGTGTGATGGGACTAACACACTACAAGTCCTATAGGTGCTTCTGGGAAAAAAAATATAGCTCTGTGTGATGGGACTAACACACTACAAGTCCTATAGGTGCTTCTGGAAGAAAATATAGCTCTGTGTGATGCCACTAACACAGTACAAGTCCTATACGTGCTTCTGGGAAGAAAATATAGCTCTGTGTGATGGGACTAACACACTACAAGTCCTATAGGTGCTTCTGGGAACAAAATATAGGAGCTCTGTGTGATGGGACTAACACACTACAAGTCCTATAGGTGCTTCTGGGAAGAAAAATATAGCTCTGTGTGATAGGACTAACACACTACAAGTCCTATAGGTGCTTCTGGGAAGAAAAATATAGCTCTGTGTGATGCCACTAACACAGTACAAGTCCTATACGTGCTTCTGGGAAGAAAATATAGCTCTGTGTGATGGGACTAACACACTACAAGTCCTATAGGTGCTTCTGGGAAAAAAATATAGCTCTGTGTGATGGGACTAACACTCTACAAGTCCTATAGGTGCTTCTGGGAACAAAATATAGGAGCTCTGTGTGATGGGACTAACACACTACAAGTCCTATAGGTGCTTCTGGGAAGAAAATATAGCTCTGTGTGATAGGACTAACATACTACAAGTCCTATAGGTGCTTCTGGGAAGAAAATATAGCTCTGTGTGATGGGACTAACACACTACAAGTCCTATAGGTGCTTCTGGGAACAAAATATAGGAGCTCTGTGTGATGGGACTAACACACTACAAGTCCTATAGGTGCTTCTGGGAAGAAAATATAGCTCTGTGTGATGGGACTAACACACTACAAGTCCTATAGGTGCTTCTGGGAACAAAATATAGGAGCTCTGTGTGATGGGACTAACACACTACAAGTCCTATAGGTGCTTCTGGGAAGAAAATATAGCTCTGTGTGATGGGACTAACACTCTACAAGTCCTATAGGTGCTTCTGGGAACAAAATATAGGAGCTCTGTGTGATGGGACTAACACACTACAAGTCCTATAGGTGCTTCTGGGAAGAAAATATAGCTCTGTGTGATAGGACTAACACACTACAAGTCCTATAGGTGCTTCTGGGAAGAAAATATAGCTCTGTGTGATGCCACTAACACAGTACAAGTCCTATACGTGCTTCTGGGAAGAAAATATAGCTCTGTGTGATGGGACTAACACACTACAAGTCCTATAGGTGCTTCTGGGAACAAAATATAGGAGCTCTGTGTGATGGGACTAACACACTACAAGTCCTATAGGTGCTTCTGGGAAGAAAATATAGCTCTGTGTGATAGGACTAACACACTACAAGTCCTATAGGTGCTTCTGGGAAGAAAATATAGCTCTGTGTGATGCCACTAACACAGTACAAGTCCTATACGTGCTTCTGGGAAGAAAATATAGCTCTGTGTGATGGGACTAACACACTACAAGTCCTATAGGTGCTTCTGGGAACAAAATATAGGAGCTCTGTGTGATGGGACTAACACTCTACAAGTCCTATAGGTGCTTCTGGGAACAAAATATAGGAGCTCTGTGTGATGGGACTAACACACTACAAGTCCTATAGGTGCTTCTGGGAAGAAAATATAGCTCTGTGTGATAGGACTAACACACTACAAGTCCGATAGGTGCTTCTGGGAAGAAAATATAGCTCTGTGTGATGCCACTAACACAGTACAAGTCCTATACGTGCTTCTGGGAAGAAAATATAGCTCTGTGTGATGGGACTAACACACTACAAGTCCTATAGGTGCTTCTGGGAACAAAATATAGGAGCTCTGTGTGATGGGACTAACACACTACAAGTCCTATAGGTGCTTCTGGGAAGAAAATATAGCTCTGTGTGATGGGACTAACACACTACAAGTCCTATAGGTGCTTCTGGGAACAAAATATAGGAGCTCTGTGTGATGGGACTAACACACTACAAGACACTACAAGTCCTATGGGACTAACACACTACAAGTCCTATAGGTGCTTCTGGGAAGAAAATATAGCTCTGTGTGATGGGACTAACACTCTACAAGTCCTACAGGTGCTTCTGGGAACAAAATATAGGAGCTCTGTGTGATGGGACTAACACACTACAAGTCCTATAGGTGCTTCTGGGAAGAAAATATAGCTCTGTGTGATAGGACTAACACACTACAAGTCCTATAGGTGCTTCTGGGAAGAAAATATAGCTCTGTGTGATGCCACTAACACAGTACAAGTCCTATACGTGCTTCTGGGAAGAAAATATAGCTCTGTGTGATGGGACTAACACACTACAAGTCCTATAGGTGCTTCTGGGAACAAAATATAGGAGCTCTGTGTGATGGGACTAACACACTACAAGTCCTATAGGTGCTTCTGGGAAGAAAATATAGCTCTGTGTGATAGGACTAACACACTACAAGTCCTATACGTGCTTCTGGGAAGAAAATATAGCTCTGTGTGATGGGACTAACACACTACAAGTCCTATAGGTGCTTCTGGGAACAAAATATAGGAGCTCTGTGTGATGGGACTAACACACTACAAGTCCTATAGGTGCTTCTGGGAAGAAAATATAGCTCTGTGTGATGGGACTAACACACTACAAGTCCTATAGGTGCTTCTGGGAACAAAATATAGGAGCTCTGTGTGATGGGACTAACACACTACAAGTCCTATAGGTGCTTCTGGGAAGAAAATATAGGAGCTCTGTTTGCTGCCAGTGCCTGCCACTAACACACTACAAGTCCTATGGGTGCTTCTGGGAAGAAAATATAGGAGCTCTGTTTGCTGCCAGTGCCTGCCACTAACACACTACAAGTCCTATGGGTGCTTCTGGGAAGAAAATATAGGAGCTCTGTTTGCTGCCAGTGCCTGCCACTAACACACTACAAGTGCTATTGGTGCTTCTGTGAAGAAAATATAGGAGCTCTGTTTGCTGCCAGTGCCTGCCACTAACACACTACAAGTCCTATGGGTGCTTCTGGGAAGAAAATATAGGAGCTCTGTTTGCTGCCAGTGCCTGCCACTAACACACTACAAGTCCCATGGGTGCTTTTGGGGTGCAGTGCTGTACTAACAGCACTGCGGTTGGTACTACTGAAATACTGTACTAACAGTAAGACATGCACCAGACTAACCCCCAGCAGCAGCTAAAAACACACTAACCAGCAGCAGCAATGGACGATCAATGACAGGTAGCAATGGTTTAGCAAAGTAGAGCAAATCTTTCTAAATGAATCTAGCAAAGAGTGACACAGAATCAGCCTGCTCTCTCCTAAAGCCGGAACTCATGTGACCGGCGCCGACGGCGTGGCGGCCTTTTAAATGAGGGGGCGTGTACTAAAGCCCCTGAGCTGTAATTGGCTACAGGCGTCCTGCCTGTAGCCAATTATGGCTCTCCGAGTTTCTGGCGCTGTGATTGGCCAAGCATGCGGGGTCACAGTGCATGCTTGGCCAATCATCAGCCAGCAATGCACTGCGCCGGCCGCGCCGCCGCAATGCATTGCGGGGCCGCTCGCATCACACGAATGTGTTGCGAGCGGCCAAAATAGTTCTGGGCTCGCCGAGCGAGCGAACACCCGGTGCTCGATGCGAACATGGGTTCGCATCGAGCACCGGGCCCATCCCTAGACAGACCGGACACCTAACTGACACTTTTGACACTTTTTGGGGGACTAGTGACATTATTACAGTGATCAGTGCTAAAAAAATGTACTGTTACTGTACTAATGACACATGCAGGGAAGGGCTTAACATCAGGGGTGATCAAAGGGTTAAGTGTGTTCCCTATGAGTACTTTCTAACAGTGGGGGATCTGCTTCCACTAAAGGAAAACAGAGACCCGTGTTTTTGCTTATCAGAAACACAAGATCTCCATTTTGCTCTCTGGCAGAACAGCGATCAGCCTTGTTTACATCTGCCTCTCCTCAGAATGATTGCGTGTGGACAGCGGACATCGTGTATGCTGGACTGGCTGATTGGCTCCCGCTGTGTCCAAGCACAGTGAGAGCGGGGCTCCGTCAGCTTGTACGCATGCCCTGGAGCCGCATAAAAAAATTACATACAGGTACATGATTTTGCGCTTTTTTTTGCCGCAGTAAATGTACGTAGGGCGGTCCTTAAGTGGTTAAAGGTTTATTTGTTTTCACATTTAAAATACCAGTACCTAGATCTTATGAGGGGTCTAACCTGTTACTATTCCAAATGTATGCTTTCCAGTTGAGGCAGTGGGCTGACACAGATTCTGATATTTCAGTATTTACTATGTTAAAAAGCTAAAAGCATAAATGCATACTGTAGCACTAGTCTGAGCTAATCAGCTCTCTTTGTTCATTACTGATTAAAAAATATCAAAGTCTGCTTGTTGGATGCATCAGTAACTTATTCCCATGCATGTAGCTGTAATTATTTTGAAAAGCAGCCACAATATGCTTTTTGGAAATTAAGGTTTGAAGAATGCAGTCATCAATGTGTAAAATCTTTTCCATTTTTTCCCCAGAGACAAGCATTTCTAAAAATACTGCCATAGTGGTTGGTTAACATAAAGTAACTATACGCAACAGGGTAGATAGCCTTCCTAAAATGAAAAGCAGCAAGAGGTCCCTTTATGGTCTTATTCAGCCTTGTAGCCTGCTGCTAGAAAAGAGCAGCTTACGCCTCCATAAAATCTGAATGTCAGACAAACGTGATTTGCTAAATTTAATTACTCTGGTCCTCAGAAGTATTTAAAACATTATCACCTCGAAAACTAATAAAAATGTTATCTCTTTAGAGACTGGAAAATTAGTCAACGCTTTATCTTATATGATGAAGAATAATAGAGGTTTTAAAAGCTAACTAGGAGCAAAATGAACCAAACAAATGTGTTTCCAGTCTTGTTGCAAAGGCAAAATGAAAATTATAAGGTCAAATATCTTTGTTTCTGTGTATTTTTGGTGATATGGAACATTAGCTCCTCAATAATGTGCTTTTCTAAAACATAATGTAATCCCTGTGGTGGTTCACCTGGGGAGAAGAGCAGCTGTTATTGGCTTCTTAGAATGTTGAAATAAAAATATTTATCCATATGTCGTGGTGATTTTCAAATCTGTAAAATTTTTATGGTAATGTAGCTGTTGCTGATAAGACAGCTTTAAAAAAACATCCCATAGGAAGGCCTTCGCAATATAGCTGTCTGTAGCATACATAGGCAAGGACAATGGTTTCTATGGGTGTCTCTTGCAAGTAGAAAGTCATTTTAAATTAAAAAAGAAGCTGCAGAATTCCAAACTTGTAACAAAGTTGTGTTTTTTTTTTTTGGTTGCAGAGATTTGTAGATACAAATATATATTTGCAATAGTAGTATCTGTAAATCTTTTGCTGTCTGTCCCCCCATTAGGGAGATTCACTCTCTAATTGTCTTGTTTACTGTTATCATCGAAAGAAAAAGGAAACCCTAAATTTTGAGCTGTCACCAAAACAGTAATAGAGTGGACATCTTGCAATGAGGACACTGGTTCTGGTGGCCCTGGTGACACCCAAGAATTTCTTCACTTTGGAGGCATTTCCTATAATTTCATGTTTCGACTATGGGACAGGTATGAAGGGAAATCTCCTATGGAATGCAGATAGCAAAAAAACTGACATTAATTATAAGCCTCCCTTACTCTATCCAAAATGAAAAAAGTTTTGCCTTTGTCCTATATTATTGATAAATTAGGGGTTCTTCTATGGACAGCCTTCATAAAGCCATACCAAACCTGCCATTAGAAATGTGGAGAATGCCATTGCTGACCTTTACTACTAATGCATGCAATGTGCCAGATTTGGCATTTTGTTTCTCCACTTTTTTTGTGTCATACCAATACGAACAAAAAAAATAAACATGAGAATGCCTAAACATTTGTATGGAAGGATTGTGAGAGTTGAACACTCTCTCAAAAAAAGGCAGACTTTGTGGGAATATCATGAGGCAGTAATTATAAAAAAATATTGCTTTATTACAAAATACATTAAAATAACATATAACAAACAACAACACCCTATTACTTGACAAGGTCAATACATACCCAATAAAACAGAGATGGAGGTATGGATCCTGTCACAGGGGTAAATGAAAGTCCATAATAGATATGAAAATAGTATGTGTACATATCAAAGATATATATATGCATTTTGGAACATTACATATAAAAAAAAAACACATGACAACACAATACCACATATATGCTTGCCTGATAGGCCTTGAAACCAGGTTTGGGTGACACCACACAAAACACAGTATGAGTCAGAATAATCCTGCCAGGGAATAGCTTCTGGATATTGAAGGCCTTCAACCTATGCATGTGACCCATAAACAAAAAGGAAGGGGAAGGGGATCCAACCTCCAATATGACCAAGGTCACTGAGAATTCTATAAATAAAATGGTATTCTATAAAATGTTTCACAGTCTATGAATTACACAAAATTACACATCTTTTCATATAGTATGTCTTACCTAATGAGAGTAAACTGGTGTAGATCAATTAGAACACAATACAGAGGGAGAGGGGGGGGGGGCACAAGTTCAGCCACTAGGGGTCAGATGTAGATATCTGGAGGTATATAATATATACTTCCATGTAATAAATCAATCCATATGAAAAACACATATAGAGAGCTCAACAATATAAAGATGTATAGGGAAGTCTTAGAGCTCCCCATACATACAGGTCAGGATATACAACTCTATTTCTATTGTTATTGAGACTCTTTGGTTGGTGCTTACTGGAAATAGTATATATAGCCCTCAAAAGTATAGCTCTTTCCATATACTCGGCAACTAGAATTATCACTCTTCGGAAATAGGGAAGCCTATTGAGTAAATCAATACATTGTGTAAAGGAGGTTGTGCTACATATACAAGAATAAGGAGATAATGGGACTACACCCTTGCAATAAACAGTGATACCCAACTTGCCACAGTATATTGGGTATCCGTCATTTGGGGGCTTACTGGTAGAGCCAAACCCAAAAACCCTAAAGCCCCATACACACGGTCGGACTTTTTCATGGATTCTGTCCGATCGGACAATGTTGTTGAAAAATCAGACCATGTGTATGCACCATCGGACAGTGTACGTCGGATTGTCCGACGGACAAAGTCTTATCTCCTGCTGGAAAGATTTGCTGACAACACGGTCCAATCACACCAAATCCGATCGTGTGTACGGTTGTCCGACCGGACAAAGTGCTACGCATGCTCAGATCACATTACAAGACCAAAGCTATTGGCTACTAGCCTCTACGTAGTCCCGTCGTAGGCAACAAACGTCACCACGTTCAGAATGATCGGATTTTCCGACAACTTTGTCCGACCGTGTGTACGCAAAACCAACATCAGACAAAGTATGACGGACAGGATCCGACCGACCTGGTCCGCGGATTGTCCGACCGTGTGTATGGGGCTTAAGTAGGGTAGAGGCACCTAAGGACATATAAACGAACAGAGTATGGTATAAATCTATTAGTGTGCTACCTCCAATATCCATAGCATCAGAGGGTAATGTAACAGATTCCTGTTGCACTCCACTTGAGTGCTTCCGTCAGTACACAGCCTCCTCCAGTCTGAACATCAGCTATCAGATATTACAGCCCATATATTGTTCCTAAGAACCAAACGAGACTAGCTCGGTTACACAGCTTGAACATGGAATCTACCTTAGCAATACAGGATATACAGCTCTATATCTATTGTTATTGAGACTCTATGGTGCTTACCGGAAATAGTATATATAGCCCTCAAAAGTATAGCTCTTTCCATATTCTCACCAACTAGACAAGGCTAGCTTAGTTACACAGCTTGAACATAGAATCTTTATTTTGAACAACCTCACCCAAATATATACACCAGGGGGACACCCCCCCCTTTCTGATCATATTACCTTAGCAATACAAACTGTAACCAGAAACAGAATTAACATAGCTAATTAACTAGTTCCTTAAAGCAGCCAAGGTGACTCCATGCCCACCTGGCCATCGTTGTGATTAATCAGGATTTTACTACAGGTCAGACTTGTTGTCACCGAGCTTCACACAGTAGCTTATACATTATCATAAGTATAAACACAGGACACTTTCACACGATAGCAGGAGCTTCCAGTAGCAGATGGATGGACCATCTCCTACCTTTGTACAATGTGATCAGCTCTTTCAATTAACATGTATAGTTCAGAATCAAACAAAGCAGGAATAGTCTTTATATATTTCCTGGGAGATTTTGTGGATAAATATTACTGTTCCATTTTAAGTAATCCGAGACACATTCTTAATGTCCATTAATTGCTTGGTCACGCTGTGCCCCTAATAGACACAAGTTAACTTAGACATAGGAGGTGCATGGGGAGCTGAAGCAAGGGTTTCCCAACCTCTCCAAGGGATTCTGGGTTCCACCAACCCCCCCGCCCAAAGTGACTCCCGTAACAGGTAATATCACCATGATGCCATGATATGTAAGGTGTCAAAGAGGGATTAAAGGAGATTAAAAGAATGTTATCCATATCAAGTTTACCTCACCTCCGGAAGCTGGATAATACGGGTGTCCCCGCCAATTACCAAGGGAGAAGCTGTAGCTACCTCCCTATATATGTCCATATGGCGCCAAACGATCGATCGCAGGTGGAGCTGCACGTCACTGACGCCACTGCATCAAAACCTCATCATCTCGTGAGCCAAATCGCGCATGCCCAGGAATTATGCATCAGGGATACCCCTGTCCATGACACCATAACAGGGGCGCGGGCAAAGAAACGTCCTGTCAGTGAGGGCAATCCATCAAGTTCACATGTTCCTCAGCATAGGGGGATACCGCGCATGACCAGAGGTGTCCCATCCGGACATCGTACAGTACCGCCCCAGAAATCCAGCCACCCTCACAACAATAGGGAGGAGCCCATGCCAGCAGGGCACGCCCAGCAAGGAAGAAATGAAGTCTAAAGCCCCATACACACGCTCGGATTATCCGAGGACCAGGTCCGTCGGATCATGTCCGTCGTACTTTGTCCGATGTTGGTTTTGCGTACACACGGTCGGACAAAGTTGTCGGAAAATCCGATCATTCTGAACGTGGTGACATTTGTTGCCTACGACGGGACTACGTAGAGGCTAGTAGCCAATAGCTTTGGTCTTGTAATGTGATCTGAGCATGCGTAGCACTTTGTCCGTCGGAATTCGCTACACACGATCGGAATTGGTGTGATCGGACTTTGTTGTCGAAAAATCTATCCAGCAGGAGATAGAACTTTGTCCGTCGGACAATTCGATGGAAACTGTCCGATGGTGCCTACACACGGTCGGAATTTCCGACAACATTGTCCAATAGGACAGAATCCATCGGAAAATCCGACCGATGTGTATGGGGCTATAGACTGTGTAAATCTGGGATTCCAAACGACATGTTTGTTCATCCATATAGAATAATCATTCCAATTTTAACAGACAGACACATGCAGATAACAAAAGGAGAAGATTAGACCACAATAAACAAGGACTTGATGTGTTCATACATAAGCTATATAAAGCTCTTGAGAGGAAATCTAGTCTATATTGGCATTATACATTTTTGACACACTTTATTAACGAGGATATCAATCCTAGTGGTCTAAGAATTCAAATTTTTCAGAATTTACATAATATGTCCCCTGCCTTTAAGAACGCATGGGAACTTGATCTACAAAAATGCTCAAAGAAAATGATGGAACTATTAGTGGCTGAATATATGAAAAATATCAAGGAGGTAGACGAGGAGATTAAAACAGCTATATACTCAGAATAAATTACTATGCTCACATCCCCTTTACAGTACAAAAGATAAAGAACAGAGTGATCATCTTGAGCATTTTAATGCAGGGTTATTAAGGAAAAAGAACAAAAATTTGCTAGGGATAAAATTGCTTTTGCCAATAATCAGGCTTACAAATGGTCATTACAACATCCTAGATGTCCCTGGGTCTGGAGAAAGGGGGCACAGGAATCTAAAGAAAATTCAAATGAACAGATGGTTAGGGATTCTGACTCCTCTAATGCATCTACTAACTCTCATTTTTCACAGGGTGCTGGCAGATCACATTGGTGAAATCGCAATTCTTAAAAGAGAACATCTAATCATGATAATGGATGCACATGAACTCTGGTGGTGGTAAGAAAAGGCTCCTCGACGACCCTCACCCGGTTGGTTCACATTCAAACACACAGGGTAACCCCACTGAGGAGGGCCCTAGTGCGTCTACCAATAGGCCCACCAGACAAGCAGGCGAGCACTTCGACAGGGGTGACACCACTAATCCACAACCTTCTTCCCTTCCCGGTACATCTACACCAGCGTATTTATGTGATCAATTTATCTTCACATAATCTAACACAGGCTGAAACAGAAGTTTTAGGTTTAGGGCTCACCTTTTGTCCTACCCACGATATAGATCAGTTTGACACAATCAAGGAGCTGAATCTTTTTGCTCAGAAATTATCTTACAAATATTTATTTGACCAAGATAGGAAAAGAAAATACAAAGATAAAAAATTAATGGATCAATGAAAAAGTTTCTTTGTGAGGGACTCCCGGGCATTAAAAGATTTAATGGATCTATTGGGAGAAAATGAGAGACACAACCACCAACAAGAGACTCAACAATCTATGGACATAGGTCACAATCCTAATGCTCATAGTCAATATGTCCCATATGTCTGAATATGTCCCATATGTCCCATATGTCTATCATGTCATGAAAAATAAATCTGATAAATTCCCTTCCCTACAGACCAATCCCAATATTTGGGCCTTTGTCACACAAGTGACAAAGGAAAATTAAAAACTTGAGATTTACCCCCATAATGTGGATAATTTATCCACATCACAAAAACAAGCTTTGAAGATCCTCTGTTCGAATAAGGGAATCATTATAAAACCTTCGGACAAAGGGGGGGATATTGTCATAATGGACAAAGCCCAATATACCACAATGTGCTATAAAATCTTGGAAAATAGGGATTGGTATAAGAAAATCTCAAGTGATCGTGTAGAGAAATTCCAGGAGGAATTGAATCTACTTATTTTGGATGCTTTCCACCAGGTTGTTATCACCAAAGACTTGTATGAGGTTTACAGGGGATGACCAGGACTGATGTCTCACAGGAACATAGTTAGTCAGATGTGCAGATGGGCCAGTTCAGGCCACAGGCAGAAACATTATCAACAAACATGCAAAGCATCAGTCCAGGCAACAGGCAGAAATATGGTCAATAAACAGACCAGGGTCAGTACAGGCAGCAGGCAGAAGCAACACTGCACTGGTGTGGTGGTGATGGGCACTGGGGACTAGTGTGGCAGCAATCGGGATAATGCTGCTAACTTACACTGGTAAGGTGACACTGGGACTGGTGTGGTGACAATCTTGGACATAGTTGTTGGCTTACACTGGCGTGGTTGTGACCAGGGACACTAACTGTTGTAGCGGTGATCAGGGACAATGTAACTAATGTGGTGGTGATTAAGGACAATATGACAATTGTGGTGGTGATCAGGGAAATTCTAACTGGTGTGTGGCAGTGAAAAGGGACAATATAACTGGTGTAGCATGATTAAGGACAAAATGACTGGTGAGGCAGTGATCAGGGACAATGGGACTGGTGTGGCAGTGATCGGGAACAAAATGACTGCTGTGGCGGTGATCAGGGATACTCTGAGTGGTGTGGCGGTGATCAGGGACACTGTGATTGGATGGTGGTGATTGGGGACAATGACAGGTGAGGCAGTGATTGGGGACACTGACTGGCAGCACTGGTCTGGTGATTTTGTACTGTGGCAGTGATCAGGGATAATGGCTGGCGGCACTTACATACATTGATATCAGAGCAGCCAGCCATTGTACATGCTCACCATCACATTGGTACTATATATATTTTTTGTTTGTTTGTTTTATTACACCCTGTCATCAGAGCAGTACAGTGTTACCATAGTGACACTGCACTACTCTAGGGAAGTATTTAGGATTTTTTTCTGCACTATGATTGCTGATACAGCCATGATGGTTGTATTAGTAATCGTTTCTGACAGTTCTTGGCTGCATTCATGCAGCCATTCAGAACTACTGTGATACGCTATAACTGACTACAGCGATCACATGGTACAGGGAGGTGGTGATTGAATCATTCAATTTTTATTGAGTATTTTCATGAAATCATACAGAAAATAAATAAACATTAAAGAAATAAATAATAGGATATGCACAACGTGGGATATGTGTCAGTATCCATCGACTATTTTTTAACATATGAAAGATAAGACATATTCAAAGAACGTATATAGAGCATTTATAACAAACAATCTACAGAATTTAACATATGAAAGATAAGACATATTCAAAGAACGTATATAGAGCATTTATAACAAACAATCTACAGAATTATATATCATCCTGAGAGGAAACTTTAGGCCATATAGACCAGTATTTATCAAATTGTACACATTTGGAATTCTTAAGTGCCATCAAGCGTTCAAAAGTATAGTTTCTACGTACTGCAGAAATAACATCTGATAAATTGATAGTAGTGTTAGACTTCCAATTGCATAAAATCAGCAATCTGGTTTCTAACAGAATATGAGTTATAACTGATCTAAATGATTTAGGAAATTTGTCGATATTTATATGAAGAATACCTAAGACAGGGTCTGGTTTAGTGAGTATACCAGTAATGGTAGATATATGTTGAAAAACACTATTCCATAAGCTTTTAACCGTAGGGCAATACCAAAGCATATGTAATAGATTACCCAAGTGGCCACACTCCCTCCAACAATTCGGAGAAAAACCTGTAAAGAAAGATGCCAATCGACAAGGAGTGTAATGCCATCTATTGGAGAGTTTAATAGTAAGTTCCCAGTGTTTAGCACAATGAGATGCAGAATGAATTTCAGAGAAGGCGTGGCGCCACTGAACCTCCGAAAAGTCAGAGCCGAGTTCTGCTTCCCATTTGAGCATGGCAGGTGTTTTGATAAATTGTAATTTATCATGTAGAAGATTGTAAAAATAAGAAATTCCTTTCACTTCTTTACTACTTGGATAATAAAACTGCCATAGTCTGCGTGGAATGGTAATTAAAGGAGAAGGTAAGGTTTGAAGTAACTCTAATATCCGAAATGCGTAAGGAGCCATATCAGTAGTAAGGTTATACTGCGAGGTCAATTGTGTTACAGATTTGAGCTTATTGACATCGAAGAAGTCAGATAGCATCGTAATTCCTATATTAATGAAGTCATTTATAGGGAAGTCGGGAAGTTTCGTCCTAAGAATAGAAAGAGGTATATTGTATGGTAAGTCTATAACGTCATCTTGATTAGTAGTTAGTGCATGTCTCCATGCTTTTAAGGAAATTTGGATTGTAGGGGATAATTTACGTAGGTCCCAAGTAGCCCAGCTATCAGTCAGTAAAAGATTGCATACGTTGGATATGGATAGTGGGATTAATGAATTTTCAATGTCTACCCAAACTGGTGGGTCTTTAGTCGGGAACCAATGTTTAAGTTGGTCCAGTCTAACTGCCCAGTAGTAGTCTTGAATATCGGGAAGCCCTGCCCCACCGAATCTCTTATGTGAGATAAGATTGTTCCTGGAGCATCTGGCTTTTTTACCATTCCACACATACTTCCAGCACATAGTAGTAAGTTTTTTAATAAAATGTTGTGGGATATGAAGTGGTAGAGAGCGAAAAACATACAGTATTTGAGGCAATATCAACATTTTAAATGCAGCAATCCTACCAAACCATGAAACCTCTTTCATTGAAAAGTCTTTGAGTTGAGTTCCCAGTTTGGCAATGAGTGGTTTCAAATTAGATTTGACGAGTTCAGAAACTTTGGCTTTCAAGACAATCCCCAGATATGGAACACCTTCAGTACTCCATGTATATGGAAATTGTGATTGGAGATCAAGTTTAAGTTTGGGTGGAATTTTGAGGGCGAGGATCAAAGACTTAGAAAAATTCACTTTATAGTATGAGATCTTACCAAATTCTTGCAGGACCTCATGAGCATGTGGTAAAGAAATTTTTGGATTAGTCAATAGCAGAATGACATCATCAGCAAAAAGATTAATGGAGTGTTTAGTGTTGCCGAACTGGAAACCCGAAATCAGCGGGTGAGACCTTATAGTTTCTGCAAGAGGTTCCATCATAAGGTTAAAAATGGAAGGAGACAGGGGGCATCCCTGCCTAGTTCCATTTCTAATATCAAAGGGTGAAGATAAAGCATTTGTGGAGTATACCTGTGCAGTGGGGCAAGAGTACAATGCCAAAACAGCTTGAAGTATACGACCCCGGAATCCGAACTTACTAAGCGTCATCTCCATGTATGTCCAGTGGACTCTATCGAACGCCTTCTCTGCGTCAATAGATAACAGCAGAGAAGGCGTTCGGTGCAATTTAGCATGATACAAAACATTTATAATTCTCCTGGTTGCGTCAGAAGTTTGTCTCCCCTTCACGAATCCCATCTGATCATTTTTGACTAGTAAAGGAATAATATTTGATAAACGATTGGCTAATAATTTGGCATATACTTTGGTATCAGAGTTAAGCAGTGATATCGGTCTATAATTGGCCGGAGTGTCTGGTTCCTTACCAGGTTTAGGTAATGTAATTATATATGCTTTAAGCATATCTGGGGGCATACTAGCACTATCGGCAGTGTCATTAAATAAATGTGTGAGATAAGGTGTTATGACATGTTTAAATGCTTTAAGATATTCATTTGAGAAGCCATCAGGGCCAGGGGATTTACCGTTAGGAAGAGAAGAAATAACTTTCTCAACTTCAGAAGTGGTAAAGGGGGTATTAAGATATTCTAATTGTTCAGTAGATAGCGAGGGTAAATGAATGCGTTGTAGGAAATCATTTATGTTTTCCTTAGATGGTTGGTTCGTAGCGGTATCCTTATGTATATTATAAAGTGAACTATAGTATTCTGCAAATTGGTCAGCTATATCTTTAGGATGAATAATTTTGTGGTGTAATGTGGGGTGTTTTAAGTATGCTATCCTTGTCTTAGTGCGTTTTGCTTTCAATCTGTTGGCTAATTGTTTACCTGTTTTGTTAGCATTATGGTAGAAATTCAATTTTAAGCTTCTGATATGTCTGTCATATTGTTGAGATAAAATTTCTCTAAGTTTTTCCCTAAGGATAGAAAGCTTGTGAGTTATTACTGAGGTAGGGGATGTTCTATTTTGTGTTTCAAATTTTCTAAGATCATGGAGTATAGTTTGAATTTGTTGAGACCTCTGGTGTTTGGCTCTAGCCCCCATTTGTATTAGAATACCTCTCATGTATGCCTTATGGGCGTTCCATAAAACATGTGTTTTTGTAACTGAACCATAGTTATCTAAGAAAAAATTGGTGATGTGTTGTGTCAGTAGTTTGTTAGATGAAGGCTCTTGTACTAGTCTATTATTACACCGCCAGATGGGAGGTGAAGAAGAGACACCCTTCTCCATAATGGATAAGGAAATCGCTGCGTGGTCAGACCACGTAATCTCGTGAATGGCAGCTGTGGTTATATCTTGTAACAACCATTTATCAGTTAGAAACATGTCAATACGGGAGTATGAGCGATGTCTGTTGGAAAAAAAAGTGAAGTCCTTTTCACCAGCATGGAGACATCTCCACGCATCGAACAGTTCCTCTTTGTGAAGAATGGTTTGTAGAGCTGGTGTTGAGCGGATTTTGGCCGAAGATGTGTCCACTTGGGGGTCTACAGTAGCATTAAAGTCTCCGCATATCAGGACTTTACCATACTGCATAGACTTGAGTTTGCGAAGGACCTTATTGAAGAAGCGAATTTGATGTGTATTTGGTGAATATAGGTTAACCAGAGTGAATGGTTGAGAGTTTATGTCGCCTGAGACAATGATAAATCTGCCAGCTTCATCCGTAAACGAATCTCTGTGTTGAAATGAAAGTGAGTTCTTCAGGGCTATTAGAACGCCTCCAGTTTTTTTGAGAGGATTACATGCTAAGTAGATGTGTGGGAAGTCTTTGTGGGTACACTGTGGGGTGTTGTCTAGTTGGAAGTGTGTTTCTTGTACACATACAATATCTGCCTTGTGTTTATGAACCTCTTTCCATAAGGAAAATCGTTTGGCCGGGTGGTTCAAACCATGTGCGTTGATTGATAAGCAAGAGATCGTCATTGGTCCATTGTATAAAGGATATGGAGGATAGACATTAAAGTACTCACTTCAGTTGGTGTGAATTTTCCTGGTTGTTGACAGCCATCATATGGATTTCTGGAGTAGATGTAGGACGATAAATTGCTCTTGAGAGATCTGTGCATATCAAGGAAAAAGAAATAAAAAAAGAAAATATAGATAAAAAAAGGATCCATAAAGCGATCCAAGAGCAGGTGGAACTGCTAATGGTAACCTGAGGGTAACAAGGAACAGAGTATAAGGCACTCTTCCTAGGAGACATTCAAGTAATCTGTTGAAATTCTGTGCTTGGTATACCAGCGGATTTTTTAAGAGATTTTTTATGAGTCACTGTTTGCCATTCATTAGGGATATGTGATGGGCCTGCTATGGCGGGAAAGTTGGTGCTTGCATCAGGTAGTATTTTCCATCTACGTAGTAAATTTAGACCTTCATCCAACGAGGAGATCATGGTGGTGGTGCCATTGTGAACAATGGATAGAGTGGCAGGGTATTTCCATTTGTGAATGATGTTATGATTCCTTAGGGCTTTTGTAATAGTTATAAGATTGCGTCTGCGTTGTAAAGTATGTCTAGATAGGTCAGGGAGCAATTTAACATTAGCAAATTGTGGGGGTAAATTTTCTTGTTTTCTAGAAATTTGCAAAATTTGATCCTTAATGTGGAAATAGTGGACTCTTAGAAGAACATCTCTGGGAATTTCTGCAGGCAGAAATGACGGTTTAGGAATTCTATGAATTCTGTCCACAATGAGGTCTTGTGCTGTAGCCTGAGGTAAAAAAGTTGAAAATAAAGCTTGGGCAAATGGTAGTAACTGATTCGGGGGTACCTCTTCAGGGATTCCCCTCAATTTGAGGTTGTTCCTCCTGGAGCGGTCCTCTAGACTTGCTAGTTTGTCTTTAATCCATCCTATTTCTTCCCCCTGAGCTGCATTTGAGTCAACCATTACATTATAAGCTGAGGTAAATTCCTCCATTTTGTGCTCTGTTCTGTCCACTCTTAGGCCTAGTGAGTGCACTTCTCTTTTACATTGATTAATCCCCCTGACCATATCAGCCTGTAGTGATGATCTCAGTGAAATCAACATGTCTTTTATTATAGTGTCAGACACGGGCCCATCTGTTGTAGGAAAGTCCATAATTGATTCTCCTTTCATGGTATGCTGGCTAGCTTGGTATGAGTGTGGTTCGCTTACCTCCATGGCCGGAGCGTTTTGCGGCCTAAATGGGGATTCTCTCCTCGGCCTGGATTTCACTGGGCTCCGTGTGGTAGGCGTTGCGGGACCGGAGGATGAGTCGCTGGGAGTCTGTAGTGTGTGGCCATCGGTGCGGTAGGTTCCGGACACGTTCTCTCCCAGACTCTGAGGTAAGGTATGAGTGTCAGCATTCCCGCCGTCATCGCCATCTTGTGAGGCGCCGTTCGTGGCGCAGTAGCTCGCTATTTTCGGTGGCTGTGGCGGGTTTTTCCTGTGCCGGCCCATCCCTAGTGACTGCCTCCGGTTCTCGGGATCTCACTGACCTTTTGTGGAGGTATGTTTCCGCCGGTAATAGTGTGTGGCTGACGAATGTCTCCTGCGGACGAGCGGAGCTCCAGGTTAAGCGGCCATCCTGGAGTCCGGTCGCCACGCCCCCCCTTCTGTCACACTGAGCCACTTTACAGTTTGCCTCGTGCGAAGTCCAGGTGGAGTAGATGAGAGCTGTATTGGTAGGTTGCTAGGAAACTGTTGGACGAAGCACCTGCAGAACAAAAGCCAGTGCATGAGGTTAATGAACCAAGGCACGCTGCAGCTAATCAGCATGCCTCGTGTCTAAAAAATACACAGGCCCATATGGTTCCCAAATACATGACCTTTCAGGTGTCAAAACCTCAAATACGTTTTCTAGTGAATTTGCTACAGTGTCACATCTTTGTCATTTTGCTTTTGGTCAATTCTGCATATTAAAGGTTCAGTGCTTGGTGAAACAAAAATCTATTAATAGCTCAGTAAATATAGCTGGCACAAAAATATTGCAAATACATTTAATATACTGTTGTGCATTTTGGCTAGCCCCATCTCATGTAGGATTTCTGTTTCATCGGTTGGTTACTCCATTCTTTGCTTGATCAAAGACAGTATATATTTTTGGTAGATATTGGTGGACATCAATTACTGGCTTAGGGACTCCAGTGGAAAAAGTAAGATTTTTCAGATAGTATAATGAGGTTATGGTGTAAAACAATATCTACAGTATTTTGTAGTACATAGGAGGCTAGCCAGTGGCTGACCCAGTTAAGAGAGGTGTGCTAGATTGTTGTTCTGCATGGATCCTTAAACATGCATTGTTGTTGGGGCTTTAGGTCTTTTGGTGTGGTGTAGAGAAAACACGTGCATGTAGGGCAGCAGTGTCCCCTAGAAGGAGGACTTAGCTAGTGACACAGCTGAGGAGCACAGACTGGAGTGGCTGCTATGGACTGCAGTAAGTGTGTGAAACTTAGAAGGGTCTGCCGACACTAAGAAAACAGTGATTCAATATATGTCCTTCGAATCAGGTCCAAAACAGAAATTACCTCATGTCATGTAGCTTGCTAGACAAAAGATGAGTGGTCTAGTGGACCAGAAATGTAATGGCATTTGTGGACTACTGTATGAATTTCCTAGGGATGAGCCGAACACCCCCGGGTTCGTTTCGCACCAGAACCTTCGAACCGACCGAAAGTTCGCGCGAATTTTCGAACCCTATACGTTATAATGGACGCGAACGTTCGAAATCAAAAGTGCTAATTACAACGGCCAATATGCATGTTAATGTCATAAAACAGGTTTGGGGACCCGGGTCCTGCCCCAGGGGACATATATCAATGCAAAAAGAACTTTTAAAAACTAACGTTTTTTCGGGAGCAGTCATTTTAATGATGCATAAAGTGAAAAAAAAAAAAGTGAAATTTTCCTTTAAATATGGTACCTGGGGGGTGTCTAAAGTATGCCTGTGAAGTGGCATGTGTTTCCCGTGTTTAGAACTGTCCTTGCACAAAATGACATTTGTAAAGGAAAAAAAAGAAGCCATTTAAAACCACTTGCGGCTTTAGGTTTGTTCTTAAGTAGAATCTGAACAGGTACATTATGAAGTGTAGCTCCATCCCAAAAAAATCTATTTTTAAGCTTTTTGGAGAACATAGGGAGGGGTTATCACCCCTGTAACATTTGCTGTCTTTGCACATCTGTTCAGAACATGTCACCTAACTTTCCGTCCCAATGACAAATGTTTTTGGAAAAAGTGGGGTTTTAATTGAAACAAGGATTGGTGATAAAGTATCAGTAGAGAGGAGATACCTTTTTCCCAAATTAAATCTAACAGGATAGAATTTCCCTTCCTAGGGGTAGATTTCCTCTCACTTCCTGTTTTCTCTTTCCATTTGCAAGTAGGAGTCGTTTGTAAGTTGGATGTTTGAAAGTAGGGGCCTGGCGTATATACTCTGCAGAAATTTGCCCTATTAGATGTTGGTGTAGCCACAAGACTGGTGGGCACAGGAATGGGCCCTGCTGTGAGTTAATAGATCAAGATTTGTAATTGCATGCACCTGTTGAACAGGGCAGAAAAATTGGGTGGTGGTGGTGGTGGACGGTGTTGCCACAAGACTGTAAGCTCTCACAGTTACTCTTGGTGGGCGCAGGAATGGGCCCTGCTGTGAGTTATTAGATCAAGATTTGTAATTGCAAGCACCTGATGAACAGGGCAGAAAAATTGGGCCTTTGGCGGTGGTGGTGGACGGTGTTGCCACAAGACTGTAGGCCCTCATAGTTACTCTTGGTGGGCGCAGGAATGGGCCCTGCTGTGAGTTATTAGATCAAGATTTGTAATTGCAAGCACCTGATGAACAGGGCAGAAAAATTGGGCCTTTGGCGGTGGTGGTGGACGGTGTTGCCACAAGACTGTAAGCTCTCACAGTTACTCTTGGTGGGCGCAAGAATGGGCCCTGCTGTGAGTTATTAGATCAAGATTTGTAATTGCATGCACCTGTTGAACAGGGCAGAAAAATTGGGGGTGGCGGTGGTGGTGGAAAATTGGGGGTGGTGGTGGTGGTGGTGGTGGACGGTGTTGCCACAAGACTGTAAGCTCTCACAGTTACTCTTGGTGGGCGCAGGAATGGGCCCTGCTGTGAGTTATTAGATCAAGATTTGTAATTGCAAGCACCTGATGAACAGGGCAGAAAAATTGGGCCTTTGGCGGTGGTGGTGGACGGTGTTGCCACAAGACTGTAGGCCCTCATAGTTACTCTTGGTGGGCGCAGGAATGGGCCCTGCTGTGAACTATTAGATCAAGATTTGTAATTACCCGCCCCTGTTAAACAGGGGCTGAAAAATTGTGCCTTAGGCACTGGTGCTGGTGCCACAACACTGCAACCCCTCACAGATACTGTACTTGGAGCACAGCAGTCACACGTGTTGCGAAGCATTTTTTTTAAAAAATTGTAATTACCCGCCCCTGTTAAACAGGGGCTGAAAAATTGTGCCTTAGGCACTGGTGCTGGTGCCACAACACTGCAACCCCTCACAGATACTGTACTTGGAGCACAGCAGTCACACGTGTTGCGAAGCATTTTTTTAAAAAATTGTAATTACCCGCCCCTGTTAAACAGGGGCTGAAAAATTGTGCCTTAGGCACTGGTGCTGGTGCCACAACACTGCAACCCCTCACAGATACTGTACTTGGAGCACAGCAGTCACACGTGTTGCGAAGCATTTTTTTAAAAAATTGTAATTACCCGCCCCTGTTAAACAGGGGCTGAAAAATTGTGCCTTAGGCACTGGTGCTGGTGCCACAACACTGCAACCCCTCACAGATACTGTACTTGGAGCACAGCAGTCACACGTGTTGCGAAGCATTTTTTTAAAAAATTGTAATTACCCGCCCCTGTTAAACAGGGGCTGAAAAATTTGCCTTAGGCACTGGTGCTGGTGCCACAACACTGCAACCCCTCACAGATACTGTACTTGGAGCACAGCAGTCACACGTGTTGCGAAGCATTTTTTTTTAAAAAATTGTAAGTACACGCCCCTGTTAAACAGGGGCTGAAAAATTTGCCTTAGGCACTGGTGCTGGTGCCACAACACTGCAACCCCTCACAGATACTGTACTTGGAGCACAGCAGTCACACGTGTTGCGAAGCATTTTTTTATAAAAATTGTATGTACACGCCCCTGTTAAACAGGGGCTGAAAAATTGTGCCTTAGGCACTGGTGTGGTGGCATGGATCATTGAGGAGGAGGAAGAGGATAGTCAGTGAACATAAGAGGACAGTCACTCAGCATCAGCATAGGCAGTCTTGAAGGGATGTGATATTAAAAATTATTCGGTTATATCCGCCTCAGGTGCCTGGTAGCTGGTGGTGATCCAAGACTGATTCATTTTGATGAAGGTCAGTCGATCAACCGAGGCGGTGGACAGGCGCACCCTATGATCGGTGACAAATCCTCCAGCAGCACTGAATGTGCGTTCGGAAAGAACGCTGGAGGCAGGACAGGCCAGTAGCTCAATTGCATACTGTGCAAGCTCTGGCCAGTGATCCATCCTCAGGACCCAGTAAGCCAGAGGATTTTCGGTGGGAAAGGTGTCCAAGTCTGACCTTGCCCCAAGGTATTCCTGCACCATGTATATCAGACGCTGGCGATGGTTGCTGGAACCGATCATACCTTGGGGCTGCGGACTAAAAAATTGTCTGAACGCATCGGTCAGACGTCCACCTTCCCCACCGCTCCTTCTGCTACTGACCGAAGCCTCAGCAACTCGTCGCCCAGGACCAGGAGTTTGTAGCCTCCCAGTTTCTGGGAACGCGTTGCACAGACCTTTCTGCAAGGCCTCCCTGAGATGTCTCATCCTCTGCTCCCTCTGCGACGGCAAGATAAGGTCCGCAACCTTACCCTTGTACCGCGGATCAAGGAGAGTGGCCAGCCAGTAATGGTCCCTCTCCTTGATCCGAAGAACACGAGGATCCTTCCGCAGGCTTTGCAGGATCAGGGAGGCCATGCAGCGTAGGTTAGCTGAGGCATTCGGTCCGGAGTCTTCTGGGTCACTGAGGATGACATGATCGCCAGCCACCTCCTCCCAGCCACGTACAAGTCCACTGGTTTGTTGGGACTGTACATCATCCCTAAAAGACTGCTGCTGCTGATGCTGAGTGCCAGGCTCCACCTCCATGCTCACACAATCCTCCTCCTCCTCCTCCTCCTCCTCATCCTCTTCCTGTGTGATGGGTGGGACAGAAGGAACACTGTCCGGATAAAGGGGGCCTTGAGAGGCAAGGAAGTCCTCCTCTTCCTGCCTCTGTTCTGCCTCAAGTGCCCTGTCCATTATCCCACGCAGCGTATGCTCCAACAGGTGGACAAGAGGGACAGTGTCACTGATGCATGCACTGTCACTGCTCACCATCCTCGTGGCCTCCTCAAATGGTGAGAGGACAGTGCATGCATCCCTGATCATGCTCCACTGACGTGGGGAAAAAAAACCAAGCTCCCCTGACCCTGTCCTGGTGCCATAGTCGCAAAGGTACTCATTGATGGCCCTCTGCTGCGTGTGCAGTCGCTGCAGCATGGCCAACGTTGAGTTCCACCTGGTGGGCATGTCACATATTAGGCGGTTCTTGGGCAGGTTCAGCTCCTTTTGCAGCTCAGTCAGCCGAGCACTGGCATTATAAGATCGGCGGAAATGCACACAGACTTTCCTGGCCTGCCTCAGGACATCCTGTAAGCCTGGGAACCTGCCCAAGAACCGCTGCACCACCAGGTTGAGGACGTGAGCCATGCAGGGCACATGGGTGAGCTGCCCCTGTCGCAGGGCGGAGAGGAGGTTGGTGCCATTGTCAGAAACGACCATTCCTGGCTTAAGCTGACGTGGCGTCAACCACCTCTCGGCCTGCCCCTGCAGAGCTGCCAGAACCTCTGGCCCAGTGTGGCTCCTGTCCCCCAAACACACCAGCGCAAGCACGGCATGGCATCTTTTTGCCTGCGTACTTGCGTAGCCCCTTGTACGCCTACGGAGCACCGCTGGTTCCAAGGACAGAGCACTGGAGGAAGAAGAAGAGGAGGGGGTGGAGGAGAGAGGTGTGTCACAACCAGTAGCAGTAGTAGCGTTTTGGAGGCGTGGTGGCGGAACAACCTCCAACACTACTGCACCTTGTCCTGCATCCCTCCCAGCTGCCAATAGAGTGACCCAATGGGCCGTGAAAGAAAGGTACCGTCCCTGTCCATGCCTGCTGGACCATGAGTCAGCGGTAATATGCACCTTACCGCTGACCGCCCTGTCCAGCGAGGCATGGACATTGCCCTCCACATGCCGGTAGAGAGACGGAATCGCCTTCCGTGAGAAAAAGTGGCGTTTGGGAACCTGCCACTGAGGAACCGCACATTGAACAAACTCACGGAAGGGGGCCGAGTCTACCAACTGAAAAGGCAGCAGTTGAAGTGCTAGCAATTTAGCCAAGCTAGCATTCAACCGCTGGGCATGTGGATGGCTGGGAGTGTACTTCTTTCTACGGTCCAGCAGCTGGGGCAGGGAAATTTGCCTGCTGCAATCGGACGTCGGTGTACTGCAAGTACTTGGTTGTGACACACCTAATTCTACACCTTCAGTCCTCTCAGAGCAGCTTTCAGAGAGGACTGAAGGTGTAGTGGGGATGGAGATCCCAGCTGATGAGGAGCAAGGAGAGGTCCGCTTAGTTCTTTGGTGTGGGTCTTTTATGTGTGCCTGCCAACGAGCTGCATGGCAGGTCGACATATGTCTGGTCATGCTTGTGGTGCCCAAGCGGCTGATGTTTTGGCCACGCGAGATACGCTTGAGACAAATATTGCAAATAGCAGTGGTGCGATCTGATGCACTCGTCTCAAAAAAGGCCCACACCAAAGAACTTTTCTGATAACGTGCAGAGGCAGCGCCCTGCACAGGCGGAGCTCTGCGGTGTTGTACAGTTGCTGTGCTGGCCTCTACCTGGCCTCCAGGGGGCATCCTGCCTCGTTGGACATGTGACGCCGCATCCTCCTCCTCCTCGTCCTCCTCCTCATCCTCTCTCCCTTCAGGCACCCACGTGGAGTCAGTGACCTCATCATCCCCTCCCTCTTCACCACTAGAGCAAACCTGGCAGTAAGCTGCAGCTGGTGGAACAGTACTGCCAGATTCCTCAAGCTGGGTATCATCATCCGAGCCTTCGAATCGTTGGGCATCCTCCTGGAGCATGTACCCAACACTGTGCTCAAAGAGTTCGGGGGACTCCTCAGGAGGACATGGTGGGTCTAGGGAAGGGGTGGCTGATGATGCTCTGCCAGTACCCTGAGCCTGGGTGAGAGAGGATGAGGAGGATGAGGAGGGCTTGGTCATCCATTCTACCAAGCCTTCAGCATGATGCGGCTCCACATGTCCAGCTGCCGAAAACAAAGACGCGCGTGTCCCATGGCCACGTGCTGATGACGATGCACGACCACGTCCACGGCCACGGCCACGTCCACTAGAAACAGAGCCTGCCTGCCCTGTGTTCTTGGCTCTGCACGCTCTGCCTCCCCTTGGCGGTCTTCCAGCCATTGTAGTCGGTAGTCCTGTGGGTGCTGCTGAGAAGAATATATAGGAGCTCTGTGTGATGCCACTAACACACTAGAAGTCCTATGGGTGCTTCTGCAAAGAAAATAGAGGAGCTCTGTGTGATGCCACTAACACACACTAGAAGTCCTGTCCTATGGGTGCTGCAAAGAAAATATAGGAGCTCTGTGTGATGCCACTAAACACACTAGAAGTCCTATGGGTGCTTCTAAAGAAAATAGGAGGAGCTCTGTGTGATGCCACTAACACACTAGAAGTCCTGTGGGTGCTTCTGCAAAGAAAATAGAGGAGCTCTGTGTGATGCCACTAACACACTAGAAGTCCTGTGGGTGCTGCTGAGAAGAAAATATAGGAGCTCTGTGTGATGCCACTAACACACTAGAAGTCCTATGGGTGCTTCTGCAAAGAAAATAGAGGAGCTCTGTGTGATGCCACTAACACACTAGAAGTCCTGTGGGTGCTTCTGCAGAAGAAAATATAGGAGCTCTGTGTGATGCCACTAACACACTAGAAGTCCTATGGGTGCTTCTGCAAAGAAAATATAGGAGCTCTGTGTGATGCCACTAACACACTAGAAGTCCTATGGGGTGCTTCTGAGAAAGAAAAAATATAGGAGCTCTGTGTGATGCCACTAACACACTAGAAGTCCTATGGGTGCTTCTGGGAAGAAAATATAGGAGCTCTGTGTGATGTGAGTCTGTGTGATGGCCACTAACACACTTGAAGTCCTATGGGTGCTTGCTGGGAAGAAAATATAGGTCTGTGTGATGGGACTAACACACTAGAAGTCCTATATGGGTGCTTCTGGGAAGAAAATAGGAGCTCTGTGTGATGGGACTAACACACTTCAAGTCCTATAGGTGCTTCTGGGAAAAAATATATGATCTCTGTGTGATGGGACTAACACACTTCAAGTCCTATAGGTGCTTCTGGGAACAAAATATAGGATCTCTGTGTGATGGGACTAACACACTTCAAGTCCTATAGGTGCTTCTGGGAAGAAAATATAGAGATCTCTGTGTGATGGGACTAACACACTTCAAGTCCTATAGGTGCTTCTGGGAACAAAATATAGGATCTCTGTGTGATGGGACTAACACACTTCAAGTCCTATAGGTGCTTCTGGGAAGAAAATATAGGTCTGTGTGATGGGACTAACACACTTCAAGTCCTATAGGTGCTTCTGGGAACAAAATATATGATCTCTGTGTGATGGGACTAACACACTTCAAGTCCTATAGGTGCTTCTGGGAAGAAAATATAGGTCTGTGTGATGGGACTAACACACTTCAAGTCCTATAGGTGCTTCTGGGAACAAAATATATGATCTCTGTGTGATGGGACTAACACACTTCAAGTCCTATAGGTGCTTCTGGGAAGAAAATATAGGTCTGTGTGATGGGACTAACACACTTCAAGTCCTATAGGTGCTTCTGGGAACAAAATATATGATCTCTGTGTGATGGGACTAACACACTTCAAGTCCTATAGGTGCTTCTGGGAAGAAAATATAGGTCTGTGTGATGGGACTAACACACTTCAAGTCCTATAGGTGCTTCTGGGAACAAAATATATGATCTCTGTGTGATGGGACTAACACACTTCAAGTCCTATAGGTGCTTCTGGGAACAAAAATATAGGTCTGTGTGATGGGACTAACACACTTCAAGTCCTATAGGTGCTTCTGGGAACAAAATATATGATCTCTGTGTGATGGGACTAACACACTTCAAGTCCTATAGGTGCTTCTGGGAAACAAAATATAGAACAAAATATATGATCTCTGTGTGATGGGACTAACACACTTCAAGTCCTATAGGTGCTTCTGGGAAGAAAATATAGGTCTGTGTGATGGGACTAACACACTTCAAGTCCTATAGGTGCTTCTGGGAACAAAATATATGATCTCTGTGTGATGGGACTAACACACTTCAAGTCCTATAGGTGCTTCTGGGAAGAAAATATAGATCTCTGTGTGATGGGACTAACACACTTCAAGTCCTATAGGTGCTTCTGGGAACAAAATATATGATCTCTGTGTGATGGGACTAACACACTTCAAGTCCTATAGGTGCTTCTGGGAAAAAAATATAGGTCTGTGTGATGGGACTAACACACTTCAAGTCCTATAGGTGCTTCTGGGAACAAAATATATGATCTCTGTGTGATGGGACTAACACACTTCAAGTCCTATAGGTGCTTCTGGGAACAAAATATAGGTCTGTGTGATGGGACTAACACACTTCAAGTCCTATAGGTGCTTCTGGGAACAAAATATATGATCTCTGTGTGATGGGACTAACACACTTCAAGTCCTATAGGTGCTTCTGGGAACAAAATATATGATCTCTGTGTGATGGGACTAACACACTTCAAGTCCTATAGGTGCTTCTGGGAAGAAAATATATGATCTCTGTGTGATGGGACTAACACACTTCAAGTCCTATAGGTGCTTCTGGGAACAAAATATAGATCTCTGTGTGATGGGACTAACACACTTCAAGTCCTATAGGTGCTTCTGGGAAACAAAATATATGATCTCTGTGTGATGGGACTAACACACTTCAAGTCCTATAGGTGCTTCTGGGAACAAAATATATGATCTCTGTGTGATGGGACTAACACACTTCAAGTCCTATAGGTGCTTCTGGGAACAAAATATATGATCTCTGTGTGATGGGACTAACACACTTCAAGTCCTATAGGTGCTTCTGGGAACAAAATATATGATCTCTGTGTGATGGGACTAACACACTTCAAGTCCTATAGGTGCTTCTGGGAAGAAAATATAGGTCTGTGTGATGGGACTAACACACTTCAAGTCCTATAGGTGCTTCTGGGAACAAAATATATGATCTCTGTGTGATGGGACTAACACACTTCAAGTCCTATAGGTGCTTCTGGGAAGAAAATATAGGTCTGTGTGATGGGACTAACACACTTCAAGTCCTATAGGTGCTTCTGGGAACAAAATATATGATCTCTGTGTGATGGGACTAACACACTTCAAGTCCTATAGGTGCTTCTGGGAAGAAAATATAGGAGCTCTGCCTGCCTGCCACGAACACACTACAAGTCCTATAGGTGCTTCTGGGAACAAAATATAGGAGCTCTGCCTGCCTGCCACGAACACACTACAAGTCCTATAGGTGCTTCTGGGAACAAAATATAGGAGCTCTGCCTGCCTGCCACGAACACACTACAAGTCCTATAGGTGCTTCTGGGAACAAAATATAGGAGCTCTGCCTGCCTGCCACGAACACACTACAAGTCCTATAGGTGCTTCTGGGAACAAAATATAGGAGCTCTGCCTGCCTGCCACGAACACACTACAAGTCCTATAGGTGCTTCTGGGAACAAAATATAGGAGCTCTGCCTGCCTGCCACGAACACACTACAAGCCCCTCTTTCTAAATCAATCTTTGTAAATGAATCTATCTAACTCAATCTCTCTAAGTAAATCTCTCTAACTAACTAAATCCAGCAGAGTGTCACAGAACTATCCTGCTCTATCTACGCCGGAACAGCATGTGACCGGCGCAGACGGCGTGGCGGCCTTTTATAGGGGGGGCGTGTACTAAAGCCCCTGAGCTGTAATTGGCTACAGGCGTCCTGCCTGTAGCCAATTATGGCTCTTCGAGTTTCCGGCGCTGTGATTGGCCAAGCATGCGGGGTCACAGTGCATGCTTGGCCAATCATCAGCCAGCAATGCACTGCGCCGGCCGCGCCGGCCGCAATGCATTGCGGGGCCGCTCGCATCACACGAACGTGATGCGAGCGGCCAAAATAGTTCTGGGCTCGCCGAGCGAGCGAACACCCGGTGCTCGATGCGAACATGGGTTCGCATCGAGCACCGGGCCCATCCCTAGAATTTAATCTCATGTCTGCGCTAGGCAGCAATATAAGATGACACATTTGACAAACCACAAGCTAGCCTAATACACATTTGACAGAAGAATGCAGTGATGCCATACAACTCCACTAGCAAGAGATTTCAAAGGGTTCCTACTGAAGCCTGTCTTAAATTATCCTGTTGTAAAAATAGTGAGGAGTACACATCTGTGAAACAGTTTTTTGACACAAAACTGAACTTTCATACATCTCATAAATCTAACTGCTTCTGTAATAAAGTTACTATAAAAAAGTGGTTACACTAGTGGATAAGAAGATACCAATCAGTTAGACACTAAACATGCCTAATTTGCAAGGTCCAGAAGGCCAATGTGAAACATTAAACCTACTAAGTGCCGGTTCACACTTGTGTAATGCCAGACTTCGCATGTAATTTGCAGCGCACTGCTGTTCACATTACATGCGATGTCTGTGCGGTGCGATTTCAGCCATACAGATCGTATGACTGATATCGCACCGCATTCGGTCCAAACACGCACAGGACCCTTTTTTCTGTTCGGATCAGAATCGGATCGCATGTGTGTTCACACATATGCGATCCGATTCATGTCCGAACTGTCAGTTCGCAGTGCGATACGCGAATGGAATGGGGGTGTCATTAACATATAATGACACTCCCCAGCAGTTCACATATGGCAGTGTGAACTGCCTCGCGAGTCGGGTGTGCGATGCTGGAACCCGCAGTTGATTCGCAGGGTTCTCGAATAGCACAAGTGTGAACCGGCACTTAGAGAAATACACGTATGCATAGGGTCTACATCATATTTGGTCCCTAACCAAATCCTAATTTAATTCTGCTAAATAATATGCTGGTCTTCGCATTGTAAAACCTTTTTGTATGGAAACATAGATATGGCTAGAATAGTTGGTAGTAAGGATGTGTCTGCATTATAAAATACTCCAGTACACCTACACCACACCCCTTAAACCTTTTGATCTAGTGGAATCTGGAATCTGTCATCCGCCCGCAGTGGGGATCAGTGGAGAGATCCCCCCCATTGAGCAGGCAGATTTAGCTTGGACGGATCCACCCCATGTGAAAGGGGCCTTACTCTGCAAGCAATCCAAACTCTGCACTGAACCAAAGAACAAGCAGACTCTACTAAAGTATTTTTCACTTTTAAACCCTTTTATTTTACTGTTGCTTATGTCTGTTTTGTTGTATCGTTTTTGTAATACATTTTTGCACCCTTTTCTTCTCATTAAAACATCATTTAAGAATCCAAAGGAATCTTTGAATACTCAATTTAAAAATGAAATAACTTTACCTCTGTGAAGAGCCACTGTAAACCTATTCCTGTCAATATTCCTGTCTAGTTGTGGCAGGGAGTGATGCAGACATTTTTTAATGGTCAGGATTGCAATGGCAGATTCTGAGAATAGTACATGTTTCAGTTCAAGCATGTGGCAGTGGCTACAATATGTGTGGAAAGGATTATCACTCACCTAATCTGCCCCAATGAGGATCCCTCTCAGTCTGCATGTGCTTTAATTGTTTGTCCCATGAGCTGAAAAATCTTTGCACAAGGTGAGCATAAGTGTTTAATCGTCACAGAGAGCACAGCCCACACTTCTTTCCAGTTCTCTACTATTTTGCAGCATTGGCTCACCACTTCAGCCACTGGCTGACATAAGTAGCAACCTTGCTGTCACGCCACCTGGTAGCGTACCAGTGGTTGTGCTTGAGGGAACTATCTGCAGACTTTACAATCAGATTAAGCTGAACAGGAAAAAGCCTAAAAGTTGCCAGGTATAGTTAATACATTATTCACCTACAGTATATACTTAATGACTTCAACAGAGTAGAGATATAGTGTCTTGGAAAAGTATTCATATCCCTTGAAATTTTCCACATTTTGTCATGTTACAACTAAAAGCGTAAATGTATTTTATTTGGATTTTATGTGATAGACAAACACAAAGTGGCACATAATTGTCAAATGGAAGGAAAATGATAAGTGTTTTTCAAATTTTGAGTGCCATGCATTTGTATTCAGCCCCCTTTACTCTGATACCCTTAACTAAAATCTAGTGGAACCAATTGCCTTCAGAAGTCACTTAATTGGTAAATAGAGTCCATAGTGTGTAATTTAATCTCAGTAAATACAGCTGTTCTGTGAAGCCCTCAGGAGGTTTGTTAGAGAACCTTAGTGAACAAACAGCATCATGAAGGTCAAGGAACACAACAGACAGATCAGGGATAAAGTTGTGGAGAATTTTAAAGCAGGGTTAGGTTATAAACAATATCCCAAGCTTTGAAATAATATCCCAAGTTCACGGAGCACTGTTCAATCTGTCATCAGAAAATGGAAAGAGTATGGCACAACTGCAAACCTACCAAGACATGGTCGTCCACCTAAACTGACAGGCAGGGAAAGGAGAGCATTAATCAGAGAAGCAGCCAAGAGGCCCATGGTAACTCTGGAGGAGATGCAGAGATCCACAGATCAGATGGGAGAATCTGTCCACAGAACAACTATTAGTTGTGCACTCCACAAATCTGTCATTTATGGAAGAGTGGCAAGAAGAAAGCCATTGTCGAAAGAAAGCCATAAGAAGTCCCGTTTGCAGTTTGCGAGAAGCAATGTGGGGGACACAGCAAACATGTGGAAGAATGTGCTCTGGTTAGATGAGACAACAATTTAACTTTTTGGCCTAAAAGCAAAACGTTATATGTGTTAGTGAAAACTAACACTGCACATCACCATGAAGACACCATCCCCACCATGAAACATGGTGGTGGCAGCATCATGTTGTGGGGAAGATTTTCTTCAGCAGGGACAGGGAAGCTGGTCAGAGTTGATAGGAAGATGGACTGAGCCAAATAAAAGGCAATCTTGGAAGAAAACCTGTTAGTCCTCAAAAGACTTGAGACTGGGGTGGATGTTCACCTTCCAGCAGGACAACGACCCGAAACATACAGCCAGAGCTACAATGGAATGGTTTAGATCAAACCATATCCATGTGTTGCAATGGCCCAGTCAAGTCCAGACCTAAATGCAATTGGGAATCTGTGCTGAAAATTGCTGATCACAGACGCTCTCCATCCAATCTGACAGAGCTTAAAGTTGTTGTAAACCCTTACAGATCACTTTTACCTACAGGTAAGCCTAGATTAAGGTTTACCTGTAGGTGCAAGAAATATCTCCTAAACCTACACGGTTTAGGAGATAATTGCAAAAGACAGGCACCGATGCGGCGCGCAGGCGCACTGAGTGTGCCGTTGCTAGCGGCGATCATGCCGTTAGTGGTGGGTCCAGTGCGCATGTGCGGGAGTGACGTCATCGTGGCTCCGGCCAATTACAGCGCCGGAGCCGCGATACCTGGAAGGAAGATGGACGGTTCGTGGAAGAGGGGGCAGCGGTGACATCGCAGGCTCCTGTGTCAGGTAAGTGACACATAATGGGCTACTATGCGATGCATAGTAGCCCATTATGCTTTACCTTTGCAGGGAAACAAAGAGGAAGTAAAAACCCATCAGAGTTTACTTCCTCTTTAAGCTATTTTGCAAAGAAGAATGGGCAAAAATGTCACTCTCTAGATGTGCAAAGCTGGTAGAGACATACCCAAAAAGACTTGCAGCTGTAATTGCAGCGAAAGATGGTTCCACAAAGAATTAACTCGGGGGGGGGGCAAAAAAAATTGAAAACCATTTATCAGTTTCCTTCCACTTCACTTCCTTCCACTTCACTTATGTACCACTTTGTGTTGATCTATCACATAAAATCCCAATAAAATAAATGTACGTTTTTGGTTGTAACATTTCAAGGGACATGAATACTTTTTCAAGGCACTGTAACTGCATGTCACTGGATCTATAGAGCCTTGTGAAACCCTACAACCCCCTGACTCCTACGTTCCTATTTTTTTTTTTTTTTTTACATTGACCTACAAATGTCCAAAAGTGGCTGGAAAAGGGGACATATGAATAAAGTAATTACAGCAATTAGTTTTAGTAAGCAATTATAGTTTGTAAATGTTGCTATAGTCCCACAAATGCCTTATAGGAAATACAGAAAAGCGGAAAATGGTAGAAGAAACCGCACTATCTTTATGCACCAACAGATATATAGCAGCCAGCACAAACAAAATATGTTTAAATAAAGCAAGTGAATATCAAAAGAGTGCAGCGCTCATAAAATGTCCGTTATATAATCAAATGGACAATCATACAAAAAATTGTGAACTAAATAAATAGAAAACAATACAAATATGCGTGAGTGATTCACTCTCAAAAGAGTAATTGTGAAAATAGGTGTTTTGTCCATAAACAAACTATACAATATAACCATGTGGAGTCTCTATCAAAGAGACGTGAAATAAACTATAATATATATATATATACTATGTTTGACCATAGAAAATAATACAAAATGCTTCTAAACAATGTAATAATACACCTTAATTGTGATACTAAAGTGTAAAAAACAAAATAAACGTGACTTTTGTGCGGCTTGTCTGAAGAGGTCCGTCACCACTAGGACTGAGGCTTACCGGAATTTGTGGACTCAGATAGGTGTATACCATGTGAGTCGCAAAGGCTTGATGGTGTCAGCCACACCAATGGAAACAACTCCCAGCCCAGGTATGTAGTAACGGCAAACCAAGTCTTTGTAAAATCTTCCAAAGGGACTCAGAAACAAGATGGTAGGCAGTGTATGGTACGGTATATCTCCCCAGGTATGACCGGTAATAAAGAAAAGGGGACTATATAATGTAATACAGTCAGGCGGAAAAAATGTATTAAAATCTGACAAAGTGGGTACTCACATTGACATAAGGATTAAAAGCATGGATATAGTACTGGTAGCAGTGACATCAGCAAATCAGCAGATTTGCTGATGTCACTGCTACCAGTACTATATCCATGCTTTTAATCCTTATGTCAATGTGAGTACCCACTTTGTCAGATTTTAATACATTTTTTCCGCCTGACGGTATTACACTATATAGTCCCCTTTTCTTTATTACCGGTCATACCTGGGGAGATATACCGTACCATACACTGCCTACCATCTTGTTCCTGAGTCCCTTTGGAAGACTTTACAAAGACTTGGTTTGCCGTTACTACATACCTGGGCTGGGAGTTGTTTCCATTGGTGTGGCTGACACCATCAAGCCTTTGCGACTCACATGGTATACACCTATCTGAGTCCACAAATTCCGGTAAGCCTCAGTCCTAGTGGTGACGGACCTCTTATAGGAAATACAGCACTGGGACTGTGCAATAATATACTGTAGGTATGAAACTAAAATATTTGGTAGGATGATTAAAACATTAATAGCATTATGTCGTTAGGCCTGTTTACTACAGACAAGTGTATGTAATATTAGCATGACTTTTCATTCACAAAGGCTGTATAAAAGTAAAAGCTATGCTGGGATAATGTATAATTTCATTAATCTCCAGACCGTGCTCCTGCATTGTCACCCTGTCACAATTTCTCCCAATAGAGGCTAGAAGAGATCGTGCCAAAGAAGCTGCAGGTCAGTGGTGCTGATACTGTATGCAACAAAGGATGTAACAGATATAAAACAAATACAAAAAGTTATTTTATTTGAAAAGAATGGCATTTATGCATGATTCACATTGCATTCACATGTATTTTAGAATGACAAGTCCTCTTTAAAAATATGGGTGATGTATTGTCATTGGCAGCTTTTCCAATCCAGGTGTCTAGATTTTAAACTGTCAAACATTTTATTTTTAGTACTCTACAGACTTCACTGATCGACTTATTGCCTAACTTGGCAAATCAAATAAACTGCTATTCTCAAGAGTGACCTTAATCCACATACAGGTAGAAATAACATTTTGTTTAGACTTAGGCTGTCAAGCGACCATTCTGTTTTCCCTCAGGCACTCGTCTTTGATAGGGCTCCATGTGAGCATTTGGTGCAAAGAGGATGCTGTGTAGAGGAATTCAGAAATCCTCATATTTCAAACTCAACATGTTCCAGAACAACAGAGAAAATAATGTTTGCTCTGACGAGTTCGAGTTAAAAGCTGTTATGTATGTTTACCAATGAAATACTTTGTACTGGAACCTCAGGCTGATAAATAATACAAACTATCAACAAATCAGAAGGCTTGCTGGTAAAATACACTTTATTTTTCCATAAATGGAAAGCAAAACATATGGTAAGTTTTCAGTGTGCTGGCTTGAGATTTTGTACTCTCTAGATATTTATAAATGTTATGTTAGTCAATATCATCCTAAGGTTCTACAGAAAAAAAGTAAACTTGCTGCACTAAAAATAGCCTGGGAGTTGAGGGGGCATGTGGGTGGAGGGCTTATTGAAACCTGGAAGCCTAATTTAACAATAAGGGGGCATTCAGCTACCACCCCCCCCAAGTGAATGAGTACGGGGTGCATTGTATCCCTACTCAGGGTTGGAAATAGGGAGGGTATCTGCCCCTGGCGCCATATTAAGAGGGGCGCTGCTGACAGGAGTAGTGACAGTGGTATCACTTCTCCTGTCAGCCCAGCGCTGGAAGCGGCGAGAAGAGAGCCAGAGGCCGTAAGGACTGTGTTCTCTCTCCCCCTCATATTCCCCATCAGGGCAGCGCTTCTTTACCTGCAGAACAAGGAAATGCAAACAAGCATTGGTGTGTGACTTTTCAACACAGGATGAGGCAGCTTATCTGAGGATTCCTTCCTCCCAGCCAGGGCCAGGACGAAGGGGGAGGGGTGCACCCGCAGCTTCTGGCCTCTCCTACACCTTACTGACAGGCAGGGGATCTGTACTGATGCCACCCCTGAAGCTATCTGTTTTTGGGTCTGCCAGCCACTTCATGCACTGCCTGGCGGGAGGGTCAGGGGAGCCCAGGGTGTGAGTAGAGGAGGAGGCAGGGCGAGCAGGGCACTGCCAGTGATGAGAGCGGAGGAGGAGGTGGTGGCTGCGTGGTCACCCTACCTGATTCTGGAAGTAGCTCACCTGTGAGCGCTACATGCAGCTGCAGTGGGAAGGTGAAAGGAGTGACATTAGATGACATGACAGAACACCATGGATAATGTAGTGATCAGGGAACCCTGCTGATAGGATCCAGAAACATTACAGGCATCTGAGTGTTGTAGAACATTATACAGCTGTGATTTTGAGTGGGATGGGGCTCCCTCTCTCCCTTTTACACCACTCTCACACCCACTTCTCTCTCTCTCACCCCCCCTCTCTCTCTCGCACCCACTCTCTCTCCCCCTCTCTCTCTAACTCACTTTGCTCTCTCCTTCTCACACCCTCTCTCTCTAACCTCCTCTTGCACGCTCTCTCTCTCACCCTCCCTCTCTTTCTCACCCCTCTCGCTCACCCACCCACCCCCTCACCTCCCTCTCTCCCCCCTTCTCACCTCTCTCTGACTCCCCTCACTTCCTCTCTCTCGTCCCGACTCCCTCTCAACCCCTCTCTCTGACCCACTCTCTCTCTGACCCCCTCACACTCTCTCTCACCCCTCCTCTCTCTTTCTCTCTCTCTCACCCCTTCTCTCTCTCATCCCCTCTCCTCCCCTCTCTCCCACATCTCCCTCATCTCCCTCTCTCTCTCATCCCCTTTCTCTCTCCCTCTCTCTCTCTGACCCCCCTCTTACTTTCTCTCACCCCTCTCTCTTTTTCCCTCTCACCCTCTCTTTCTCTCAACCCCCTCTCTCTCACCCCTCACCTCCCTCTCTTTCTCTCACCCCCTTTCTCTCTGCTCCCCTCACCTTCCGCTTTCTCTCTCACCTCCCACTCTCTCACTCACCTCCCACTCTCTCTCTCATTTCCACTCTTCTTGCTCTCTCACCCCTTATCTTTCTCTCTCATCCACCCTCTTTCCCCCTCTCTTTCTCTCTCATCCTCCCTCTCTTACCCCCATCTCTCCTGCTCTCTCTCTTCCCCTCTCACCCCCCGTTCTCACCCTCCTCTCTCTCCCTCTACCTCCCCCCCCCTTTCATCCATCTCTCTCCTACTTTCCCATCTCTCTCTTTCCCTCATATTCCTATCTCTCTCTCTCTGTCCTCCCACCTCTGTCTCTCTCCCTCCTACCCCTCTTCCTCTTTGTATTATGAGTTTCTTTCATATTTCAGGTTCTCAGTAAAAAAATGCATTTTGTCAGTTCAAATTTCCATGTTTTGTAAAAAATAATAAAAAATAAAATAATAAAAATAAAAAGCTACAGACACTGTCCACTGCCCTACTGACACCAACCTCTGCCCTATTGACACCAACCTTTTCTAAGGGGGGTGCCAAACTGAGTCTTTGCTCCGGGTGAGAGAATGTCTAGCTTCGCTACTGTCCCTACCCATTCACAAAAATAGTGGACGCAGAAAAAAAATCACAGCCAGCCATGCAGATCCACGTCAGTCATGAAGAATGATCCCACTGATGCTCTGAAAGAAAAAAAAGGAAAAAACAAGGGATCGCCAACATGTCTGATCCCATTGTTTCCCTCACATGGAACGATATCTTCTAGTTCTTGGCACTAAAGTAAACAAAGGGGCAGGGTCTCCTGGGTGACATCATGGACCAAATATGGACATGGCTACTAAAATATACTTGATGTTTAAAAAAGAAACCTACAAAGCAGAAAGAAAGTACCTCATCTGCTGCTTTTCCACAGAACACTGTTTTTAAAGATACAAAGATAAAAAGATAAACTAATATTAGCTCATGAGCAAACCTAGTGATGAAGGTGCTTCATGCTGTTCTGCATTTTTTTTAGGTCAGGTGGAGATAAAGTGATTTAATTTGGGTAGAAAATGTTATATTAGCTACTGAATTAAAAGAAGAAGTTTCTAGACAAAATCTCTAAGGCTGGGTTCACACTGCCGTATGGAGCAGCTAACAGCAGGGGTCCAGTGCGATCACCCTGTTCAGTTTCAGCTCCAATTTCGGTCCGAATTTTTGGCTGAATTTGGACCTGAAATGGACCAGAAGATTCACAATCCACTCTACAGTCATCCCAGAGATGTGTGAACCGGCTCCATTAAAGGCCGGTCACAATTGAATGCGGGGGGAACCCGTGTCCATTTCGCAATAGTGCAAACCCAGCCTAAAGAATTTGCAGTCAGTCAGTCAGCAGTGGCAATTTCTTGCTTTTTCTTTTAGATATCATGCCCAAAGAGGAGCCAAATTAATTCATTTTGTCTCATTTACCATCTTGCTTTTCTTTGCCATAAATCTTTGATACTTCTAGATCAATGACATCTGTTTCTTACAGTACATTTGATCAAGCTTTGGATAAAATACAGTACAGTTGTGGCCAGTTTGCTTTGTTAGCTAAAGCAGACATAAAATAAACTTTTACCCACATGTGGTTTAGAATTATTTTATATAACAGTTGATACCTTGGTAATGCAGTTTTAGTTTCCACTTGGTAAAATCTATAAACTAGTTGTGTTTGTTTTTAAGAAGGAAAAAGTGTTGTTAAAACAGTTGTGTTTGCAACTAGAATAAGGTCTGTGGGCAAAATGGTATTGTCCTTGGCTATGCCTGGTCTTTAATAGCCATTTTCCTAAATTGGTCTTACTATGGATATCAAAAAGGATTGGTTAGCCTGGATGGAAGTTGGAAGCTTCTCTGATAGCACATCCTACGGATGATTTTATTTAGAATTTTGCTTCTGATGCTTTGTCATATGGAGATTGTCATAAATTTGCTTTCCAATGGAGTCCAAAGTCGTTGCCCCAATACAGACTATGGAAAACAGGCACACTGTGTATCAGCACAGTGTGCTGTAACCCCTCCCCCACTATTCAAAGGAAGACCGTGTAAAAAAAAAGTAAGAACGATCATTTCTGAAACAAATAAAAAAACTGTTATGGCGGTGCCTGTATAGTTATACCTATATTAGAATTCCCATATTAGAATTCGAACATGGATTCTATTCGAATTGAACATCGGCCTTTCGTCCGCTCATCGAGTCCAGAACTATGTGGACCGTTCGCATCAAATTCGTGTGATGCGAACGGACCACAATGCACTGCGCCAGTCGCAGTGCATTGCTGGCTGATGATTGGCCAAGCATGCACTGTGACCCCGCATGCTTGGCCAATCATAGAGCCAGCGGCGAGGAGAGCAATAATTGGCCACAGTCAGGATGCCTGTGGCCAATTATAGCTCAGGGGATTTAGTACACGCCCCACACTATATAAGGCCGCCGCGCCGGCGGCCTCGTGTAGTGTGTTCCGGCGTTAAGAACAGTGTCAGTGACAGACTGTACTGTACACACTATATCTGCTTGTGATTCATTTCTGTGTGGGTAATAGTGTAGGGAAAGAGGAAAAATAGGCAGGGATAGTTTATTCTTCTCAGTGCTGTTCTCAATCTCTACCAATCCAGCCATCTGCAGGAGTTAGTGTGTGTGCGTGCTGTGTGAGTATACAGCAGTAGCACACTAAACCACCTTAACCTGTATCTGCCCTTCTGTCCTGTTGTCATCTAAGGCAGCCAGACAGCCATCTGCAGGAGTTAGTGTGTGTGTGCTCTGTGACTATAACACAGCACACTAAGCCACCTTACCCTGTATCTGCCCTTCTGGCCTGTTGTCATCCAAGGCAGCCAGCCAGCCAGCCATCTGCAGGAGTTAGTGTGTGTGTGCTCTGTGACTATAACACAGCACACTAAACCACCTTACCCTGTATCTGCCCTTCTGGCCTGTTGTCATCTAAGGCAGCCAGCCAGCCAGCCATCTGCAGGAGTTAGTGTGTGTGTGCTCTGTGACTATAACACAGCACACTAAACCACCTTACCCTGTATCTGCCCTTCTGGCCTGTTGTCATCTAAGGCAGCCATCTGCAGGAGTTAGTGTGTGTGCTGTGTGACTCCAGCACAATATACACTACCCATTACAATGTCTGGAAGACCAACAAGGAGAGGCAGACAGTCACGAGCCAAGAAAACAGGGCAAGCAGGCTCTGTGTCTAGAGACAACAGTGCTGGTCGTGGACGTGGTGCATCGTCATCAGCACGTGGCCATGGGACACGCTACTCCTTATTTTCGGCAGCTGGACATGTTGAGCCGCATCATGCCGAAGGCTTGGTAGAGTGGATGACCAAGCCCTCCTCATCCTCCTCATCCTCTCTCACCCAGGCTCAGGGTACTGGCAAAGCAGCTGCCAACGCGTACTCAATGTCATCATCAGACACCCCTTCCCTAGACCCACCATGTCCTCCTGAGGAGTCCCCCGAACTGTTTGAGTGTTGGGTACATGCTCCAGGAGGATGCCCAGCGTTTTGAAGGCTCGGATGATGATACCCAGCTAGAGGAAGGCAGTAGCGTGAGCGCAGAGAGAGGGGATGCTCAAGGACAGCAATCTGGCAGTCATGTTCCACCAGCTGCAGCTTACTGCCAGGTTTGCTCCAGTGGTGAAGAGGGAGGGGATGATGAGGTCACTGACTCCACGTGGGTGCCTGAACGGAGAGAGGAGGAGGAGGAGGCGGCACATCTCCAACGAGGCAGGATGCCCTCCGGGGGCCAGCTTGAGGCCAGCACACCAACTGAATCACACCGCAGAGCTCCGCCTGTGCAGGGCGCTGCCTCTGCACGTTATTACAAAAGTTCTTTGGTGTGGGCCTTTTTTGAGACGAGTGCATCAGATCGCACCGCTGCTATTTGCAACATATGTCTCAAGCGTATCTCGCGTGGCCAAAACATCAGCTGCTTGGGCTCCACAAGCATGACCAGACATGACCAGGTTGTTCTGGTGCGAACCGAACCCGGGGGTGTTCGGCTCATCCCTAAATTTTTCAGCCCCTGTTTAACAGGGGCGTGTAATTACAAGCCATGCCATTTTTCTCAAAGATTTTCATCCATATTGCCAGGACAAGACATGACATTAAAGCCACAAGCAGTTTTAAATGGCTTATTTTTTTCCTTTACAAATGTCATTTTTTGCAGGGACAGTTACAAACACGGGAAACACATGCCACTTCACAGGCATACTTTAGACACCCCCCAGGTACCATATTTAAAGGAATATTTCACTTTTTTTTTTCACTTTATGCATCATTAAAATGACTGCTCCCGAAAAAACTTCAGTTTTTAAAACTTCTTTTTGCATTGATACATGTCCCCTGGGGCAGGACCCGGGTCCCCAAACCTGTTTTATGACATTAACATGCATATTGGCCGTTATAATTAACACTTTAGATTTTGAACGTTCGCGTCCATTGTAACTAATAGGGTTCTAACGTTTGCGCGAACTTTCGGTCTGTTCGCAGGTTCTGGTGCGAACTGAACCCGGGGGTGTTCGGCTCATCCCTATTCACAACTACTTTAAAGGAGAAAATTGTCGTTTGTGAGCTAAATTGCTGAAGCAATAATTGTAGTACCACATCCCTTTAAATTAGCATAAATTCACCTGTTGTGACGCTGTGTCCTCACCTGACTGTTTTGGCACCAAAATTTTGGCGCCAAACAGCGGTGGAGAGGGATATAAAAGGGTAACATTTGGTCAGTTAGATTGAGCTGATCCACTGGGGCTTATGCTTGATGTGATTCCGTTGAGGTAAGAGGATTTTATAAGACACAATTACTAGTATATAGATTGATTTTTAGACCACTGAAACAACCTTTTGATTCTCCTAAAAAGGGAAAGATTGAGGGTATTCATACCTTCATTCCATCCTATGTATATTGGATGGCTTCCGTTTTGGTTGAAGCAGTTTGGATGCTAACATACTTTGCAGGTAATATAAATAAAATCCATATTTTGGCGATTTATATGTTTATTACAACATTAAATACACTGAAAAATAAATCTCTCATCATAATTTCCTTAGAGTTCTTGAAACTATATGCGTTCCAGAGTCCATTATCACTAGGGGCAGTTTGCAAAGGGTCCCCCCCAATACACGTTTGGTATTTTCCCAAACCAAGAATTATAGGTAGGTGCTTGATTGTGTTTCTTATCTTATACTCTTGCCTCAATCATAACCCTAATTGTTATTTAAATATATATACTAAATTTCCCCATATAGATCCAATTGATGGATTCTGAGACTTAAAGGTCTTGGTTGCTATCTCCCTCTCTGTGGTGCATCACTAGTGTACCCCACTTAATCAACATTTGGTGGACTGCAGGTTTTCTTTCTTGAATGCACAGGTTAGCTTGGGAGTATTATCTCCACCCACTTAACATTCTCTAAAGGCAGCTATATTATTATTAATTTTTGATTTTGATGTGATGTGTTTATCTCTGTATTTTGTATCTGATTTTTGTTCTCTCATTACAGTGAATATAGCATGTATGACACTAGTCAGTTCTCCCGAGGAAGCCCTATTGCTGGCGAAACATGTTGAGACATACTAATATCTTCCAATTTCCACCTGTATTCAGAGATGAATTGTTTTTAAAAATGTCTTTGTAGATATATGTTATTATTTATGTCTATGTTCTGAATTCCAAATACATTTATATATTTTTGTATATATTTGTGTTTATGTGCTTTAAAAGTCCCAATTCCCTGTCTTTAAATATTTAAACTACTTTAAAGGGTCAAGATAAGGGAGGTGATTTGCCTTTAACCACGGAAAGGTTTTAACCCCTTAATGACCAGAGCCTTTTTTGGTATTCAGCACTGTGCTACTTTACAAATTACATTTATATCATTTTTTTCACAAAAATAGAGATTTCTTTTGGTGGAATTTGATCACCACTGGGTTTTATAAACAACCCCCCAATATTTTCTACTTTCTGTTATAAAACACGTCCAATAAAATCAAGTTTCTTCATGAATTTAGGCTAAATGTATTCTATTACATCTTTGGTAAAAAAAAAATGCATTTTTGGGACACTATACTATTGGGGATACTAGTATACAGCGGGGAAAATAATTATTTGATCCCCTGGCGATTTTGCAAGTTTGCCCACTTATATAATATATATAATATAATTTTTTATCATAGGTGTATTTTAAATGATAGAGACAGAATATCAACCAAAAAATCCAGAAAAAACACATAAAACACACGCTTTAAATTGAGCTGCAGCTCAGTGAGTAAAATAAGTATTTGATTCCCAAGCAAAACCTGACTAATACTTGGTGGAGAAACCCTTGTTGGCAAGCACAGAGGTAAGTCGTTTCTTGTAGTTAGTGACCAGGTTTGCACACATCTAAGGAGGGATTTTGGTCCACCCTTCTTTAGAGGTCTTCTCTAAATCCTTAAAGGAGCTGTAAAGGCAGAAGGTTTTTTTTATCTTAATGCATTCTATGTCTAGGCTGGGAGGGTCACCAACTGACACTGATGTTGCTAGTGACACTAATACAGTGATCCATGATAATACTGTACACTGTACTAATGGCAATGGCTGGGAAGGGGTTGACATCAAGTGGCAATCAAGGGGTTAACTGTGTGCTTAACAAGTGTAATGTGTGCTGCTTTTACTAACATATCTAGCTGCTTTTTACCCCTGAACTCAGAATTTATTTCAGGGAGAAGAAACAGACAGATTGCTCTCTGTGTGCATAGTTCTGTGTGTTTGTCAACACAGAACTCTGTGCTGTGATTGGCAGCAGCCGATCAGCAGGTTTCAGCCAAAACCATTGGCTGAAATCTGCTGACAAACATTTCTGTGTTAATTCACAGCATGGGTCAGCCACCAAACTAGGAAGTACAACGTGAGGGGCATGTCGCAATGCCTGGCTTTGCCGCCTGTTCGCAGTTTATCTACTGTAAGTGGATGGCAAGCAGTTAGAGTGCCTGTTTCAGGGATTCCCACAGATTCCGAGGCCAAGTGTTTTTTTTAAGCTGGGGGGGGGGGGGGGGGGGGGAGCAATATTTTTTATGGTATCTTTCTTCTAAAAAGCCAGGCTGAGGTAATGGGTGTACATATTGGTCTCAGTTTGAGGGGTGCCAATTATATTTGCTGGCTATTTTATCTGGTATGCTGTGCTGATATGTATGATGGAAGATTACCACTTTTGTTGCTTTAGCAATTGTAAAATAGTCTTAAAAATTCAGACCAAATCCTAAACAGAAAAGTGACTTGATGTTAATGGCCATATGGATTGGAATGTAAAGCCAATGCTGCTTATATTCATTGGTCCTCTAACTACAGAAATAAGAAGACTATAGTCCTTATGTGCCATGCCGTTGACTCTAGGAAGGAATAGTTACATTGTTTACATTTTTTTTTTTAGAAACGTATTAAGAATAGACACAATTCACTCAATTACCGGCCAGGTTCAGCACTGGACAGCTCCAAAATGCCTATGTTTATTGTTTCAAGTAGATGTAAACTCTTCCTGAATGATATTTAGCACTGCGTATCATAAAAAAATAAACTTTTTTTGCTTAGTGCTGCTTCAGGGGCCTCCTGTCCAAATGCATTCACTCTAGCAAAGGCTGCATACCATTTCTCAGGACAAGCTTTCTAATGGTGATAACAGTGGACGATGCCTATGTAATGTATGTGACCACTTAAAGTCCCCATCAGAAAACTATGTGACAATTCAGGAACGCAGTTGGGAGACAGGAACAAAACATTGCCACCCTATAAAAACCTTATGCACAGGGGAGTAAAAAATGCCACTTTTTTACTGACCTCAATAACAATGCATTGCTGTCTATGGAACAATACACATGTAGCTGCATAAAGTAAAGTAATACAGTGATGAGTGTAGTGCCGCAAAATAAAAATAGAAAATGTTACTTTTGAGTATTTAGAGGAATTTTACGCATGTACAGTACTGTATGTGCATACACATCCTTATGGCACAGTTTACTCAGGATCTTAGTGTAATCATCAGTAAATCATTATGTCTGCGTGCAAAAGGCCTAACAGGACAGGGCAACAGGTATTAATGTAATGAAAGTTTCAGACTCCAAAATATAAAAATTTACTGTTCAAACTACATTACCTTGTTAAAGAATTTATGAAATTATAATAGTTGGGTTTACAGTTTTCAAAGCAGAACTACACTACATTGAGCAACAAAGACTAAAAATGCTATTAATACCCTCTATCATTTCTGGATATGGCCATCTTGAGTAAGGGCAGATGATTCATGTATCATTTACTTCCTTAAATTCATCTGCCCTTAGACATGCAGGCAGGAGGGTGTATTTAGCTAAGAAAAACCCCTCCTCCCCTCCTGAAGTCTTCTGGGATATATGACATTGGTTGCCTAGGCCTGGAAACCAGGAAGTAACTGAATAAATGTACACAAAAAGGTTAAAACAAGTAAATATGATATACTTTCCTATCTATATAATAATGCTAGCAGCATAAGGATTAAAATGGTCAATGTTTTACACTTTGATGAACTTAAACATATCTACAACCTACCTAATAGGATGTTCTTCTATTTTCTACAACTGCAGCCCATGGTTGCTGCTTAATTCCCAACTTTTCATTAAGACTGACCCTTTGGAAATTATGTTACTATAGGAGGATCTACTTAAACCTCTGTCCTCTATTTACTCCTTACTATCTTTCCCTTAACCACTCCTATATAATAAATGGCATGTGGACATTCCATCCTTCTCAGAAGACAACTGGGCCTTCTGCAGTATGTCCCTTCATAGTATCCATAGAGTGTACCCCTCGGCGACTGGCTGCAATTTATCCTGGCAGATCGGCGGTTTGCCCTCATTGTTATATGGCCAAAGGCACATTTGCTCACATGTTTTGATCTTGCCCCATGATTTTTACTTCCTGGGCAGGGGCATTGGATACCATAACACAGTTGGCAACCTATCCATCCTTATGGACCCCTTGGGGCTGCAGCTAGGACTCACTGATTTTGCGGAGGCCTTTAAACATCTCAAACTTTTTTTTTCTTTTTGACCTATTATGCTAGAAGGGAAATCCTGCTGAAATGGAAACTGCCTACTCCGTTCATGGTTTCTGGCTGGAAAGCAGCAGTCAATGGGGCTCTTCCCCTATATAAACTTACGTATCAGCTGAAACTGTCCTGCAAAGTTTGACAACATTTGGGCAGGCTGGGTAGAGGCACAGGGCATTACTGTTTTGGTTTTGATATCCCACAGTATATAATTGAGGGTTATCTATTGTACCTTGTGTATAGTACCTTACATACCAGCACTGCTCCTGTCCCACCACCTTCCCCCTCCCCCTCTGCATCTCCCCTTGCTTTTCCTCCCTTTTCCTCCTCTCTTTCTCCCCCTTCTTTCTTTTCCACTTACTTACCCCCCCCCCCCCCCCCCCCCCCCCCAGTTCTCCTTGTGCTTCTTCTTTTAGCCAATCCATGGTAATGTCAGGTTCTTGGTTGCCACAATTCCCTAGGCTGTTTCTTAGACAAATCACAAGACTGTTTTGGATTAATGATTGCATGACTCCTATGACCATTTATCTATGGTGTTTTTTTTGCTGTTTATTGACCGCTTGATTTGGTTTGTGTGTACCTTTACTTGTTAATGCTGCTGAACATGTTTAAAAAAATTTAACTGTTAAAAAAAAAATAGTCAATGTTAATTAAGAGAGAGTGACATACCACTTTAATCTGCAAATTTATAGTAATTTTCCTACTTTTGCTCTGTAGTAATAATCCAGGCAAAATAGCTCACAACAGAAAAAAAGGGGTGCTCCTATGACATGTACTAACTAGTGGATTTATGTGTTAGATTTAAAAAAAATTAATAAAATGGTTGGATCAATCACAGCTGAAGCCCAGCACACTGAATTAAAATGGCAAATCCACTGACATCTCATAATCACAGCATATCCATGATAAAAAAAAATGAGTCTTATTGTCGAAATCGTTTTCTTTGTTATTAACTCAACATAGTTGTTGCCTACCCACATTAGCTATTCTTAGACTGACTCTGACAGCCCTGTTTTATACAACCTTGTACCACCTCCGTATTCTTTTCATAATAAACTTACTAAAAATACAAGGCTGCAGAACAGGCACGACAACCAGGGGCCATATTACTTCTCTCCTGGTGTCATATAATAAAACACTACTTACCGGTACTAGTAAGTAATTATTCTTTTTTGCATATGGAAATAATATGGTCTGTTATTACAACCTGAGCAACTAGATTAATCACAAAAGTCAGCTGTAAAAGTCAGACTTCAAAGCAATAAAGCTTTGTGTACAAGGGCAGCTCTTCTGTGTTGCATTGATTGTCACCAAAGTTGCAGTACTACATCAGTTCACCTCTGCATTGGAAGCACAATGGTGGTGACCACAGAAGTGTAACTGTATGCAGTCTACAGCTTCAAATGTGTGCTGTGTGTATACAAGAAGAACCATCACTCCCCAGAAGGTAAAAAATGGATTGCTATGATCCTGACTGAAATGAAAGAAAGACAGATGTGCTGGGCACCAAATCCATGTATAGTATTTAGAGCTAAAGGAATGTGCTGCAGACAATCCTCTAAGCCTCCCACCACTGCATTGCCACTGTTTTTGGTTATTTTTTCAATAGGGTATTTTAGTTGGTTTTATTGTATCTAATCAACTAGCTTAAGCTTGGTTTCCCTGGCATGAATCCTTTACAAGACACACATGATTGTAGTCCACTTGTAATAAGAGTGTCCTCCTATCCTGCGATTCTCAATCTATGATAAGCTCCTAATGGAGTGAAACATGTAAGAGGGAAGGTGGATCATTCCTGTATTCGAAAACACCAATAAACTTATTTTGGAATTTCAGACATTGAGCAGCTCCACTTTTGCTTTTTGTGCTACAGCTAAAGGAACATGTTATAAAGTATAAGCAGAATATCACAAAATAATAAGTGACAGTAAGAGCAGGGCATTGCATCTGAACAGAAGTCCTAGGCTGGCTTGTGTATTTCTTTCTCAATGTGTTTTCTCAGTTATGGCAAAGCAGACTTATCTGCAAGATTCTTCAAATCAGACTGCAGAAACAAACAACAGACAATAAATCGTATGTCCTATTCTAATATGTAGAAACCATCAAGTCAAAGGCATAATGAAATTTAATTTTAGTTCATGATGTACTGAAAAGGTCTTATTTTTTTTTTACATGAATTTGTCATTTTCTTTTAGTTTTTCGTTTATGCAACCTAAGTTTAGACAAAAAACCTTCTATCATTTTTAATAGCTGTTTGTTTGTTAACAATCCCTAATAAATTATAACTAAGGGCAACACTTTTTTTTTTTTTTAGGTTTGGATAGAGTGGGGAGGGATTAGAAAACCTACTCATGTCTGTGTCCTCATTAGGGGGATTTATCCTCTCAGTTTTTCCTATTTACCATTATGATTGAAAGTGAATGTCAATTATAATCCCAAATCCTGTGATGTCTCCAGAATAGTAATAGAGGCAGAAATGTTCAATGGGAACACTAGTTCTGGTGACCTGGGGGGCCTCAGTGGAATCCCCTAATTTGCAGGGATTTCCTTTCACTTCCTGTTTTGACTATGGCACAGAAAAGTGAAGATACTGTAAATGTCCCCAATGGGACACAGATGGTAAAAAAAAACAAAAAAAACAGACAGGAGTTATAATCCTCCCTTACTCTATCCAAAATGTAAAAAAAGTTCTATTTTAACAACTTTGTTGGATAAGTTGGTAGGATTGCTGATATGTACATTAGTTGTGTCTTTAGAACCAGTCTTTCAGTGTTATTGTGTATCCTTTCTAGACCCTTTTTAGGGCTTCTCCTCTGAAGTACTCTTTGGCATGCATGTAAATATGTATTTTTTATATAGAATTTGGTAAAACTTTAAATGGATATTTCAAATCTAGTCTAATGGGCAGAAGCACTCTCTGGGTTTCATGTACTACTGGTTGAGAATCTCTGGGGCTGATGTACTAAAGGCAAATAGGTGGTTTCCTTTGCAATGGAGGTTGGACTTTGCAAGGGACTCATTTCCAGAGCTTAGTAAATGTGACAAAATTTCACTTAGCAAAGAATACATAAGCTATGAGGAAAATTGCAAAGTGCAACTTCCCTTGCAACAGGAACAGCCGTTTTGCCTAGTAAATCATTATCCATGTTTTAAACCACAGTCCCAGAACTTATTTTAGTTCCCTGCTTTAAAGTATCTCTAGCAAACACATTTTCTTATTGGTATCTTTTTTTCTTTTTTTTTTATCTTTTTGGAACATTTCCTCCCAATTAGGTGCCATTAAGTGAGTTTAAGTGAGTATATCATAGGCTAGAGGCTACTCCATCCCTAAATGCTATACAAAAACATGCATCTCCTATGGGACTTTATGACAACCAAAAACCATTGCAAACACTTTAACCACTTGCCGACTCGCCGCCGTCATTATACTGCGTCAGTTCGGCTCAATCCCGTGAACCGTCATAGCTATACGTCAGTCCCTGCACAGCGAGGGTGCCGATGCTTGTGGCCGGTGGTCGCGATGACCTCAAGCGATCGCGGGCACGAGAGGCAGAACAGGGACGTGTGTGTGTGTAAACACACACATCCCAGTTCTGTGAGGAGAGGAGAGAGAGATTGTGAGTTCATATGAGCTGGGAACCACGATCTGTCATCTCCTATAGTCAGTCCCATCCCCCACAGTTAGAACACACACATAGGGAACACAGTTAACCCCTTGATCGCCCACCTAGTGTTAACCCTTCCCTGCCAGTGACATTTATACAGCAATTAGTGTATTTTTATAGCACTGATCGCTGTATAATTGTCAATCGACCCAAAGTGTCAAAGGTGTCCGATGTGTCCGCCATAATGTCACAGTCTCCATAAAAATCGCAGATTGCCGCCATTACTAGTAAAAAAAAATAATAAAAATGCCAAAAATCTATCCCATATTTTGTAGACGCTATAAAACTTTTGCGCAAACCAATCAATATACGCTTTTTGCAAATTTATTGCAAAAATATGTAGAAGAATACATATTGGTCTAAACTGAGGAAAAAAATGGCTTTTTTTTTTTTTTTCAATTGGGGCTATTTATTACAGCAAAAAGTACAAAATATTGTATTTTTTTTTTAAATTGTCGCTCTTTTTTTGTTTATAGTGCAAAAAATAAAAACCGTAAAGATGATCAAATACCACCAAAATAAAGCTCTATTTGTAGGAAAAAAAGGACATCGATTTTGTTAGGGTACAACTTTGCATGACCGCACAATTGTCAGTTAAAGGGATGCAGTGCTGTATCGCAAAAAATGGCCTGGTCATTGAGCAGCCAATTCTTCTGGGGCTAAAGTGGTTAAAAAAAGAAAAGGTTTATTCATACAAAAAGTTTAAGAATCCATATAGACGTAAAACATTCAGCATATGATGTTGTCTAACCGATAGACCAGAATGTTTTATGTCAATATGGAATTTTAATCTTTTTGTCTGAATAAACTTTTTTTTTTTTTAAAAGTGTTTGGAATAGTTTTTGGCTGCCAGAAAGTCCCATGAGAGATGCATGTTTTTGAGTTACGGTGCTATTAACATAACAGGAAATTAAAATATATCAGTTTATAGAACCAATGATGAGGGTTAATCTCCCCTGTGGTAACATAGACAGCAATAATAAAAAACGATATATACTGTACAATAATATATAAAGAGCTTTAGCTGCTCTCCAAAAAAACACTAAATAGATTAGAAAAAGGCAAGAATAGTAAATATTTCAAAAAGTACCTTTATTCAAATGTCTGTATCTCAAAGCTAACCCAAAAATTATAACCAAATAAAATACCATTTGTCACGTCTTCTCAAAAGAACCAATGTGTGGTGATGTAAACCTAATAATGAATACAAGGCTGACATATCCTCAAAATAAACAAACAGTCTAAATAGATGTGTCACATCTGACCTGTATGGTAAGCATTCAGTAGAGTGCTTACCATGCAGATTAGATGTGATGTATCTAGGTATTTATATTTCAGTCTGTTTATTGATGTTTTTTGTACAGGACGCCAAGGTTGGGTCCTGGACGGATGCTACCTAGCACCTGTGTTTGGGTTGTGGTCCCTTTAAGGGAAGTGTGTGAGTAGTCAGGGGGTCACCCGAGATGGGTGGGGAATTCCTGGGATAGCCATGTTAAGGAGAGGACTGACTCACAGATCTCTATGTTAGTAGAGAGGTATTTGGGATCCGGAATTTCGGAGGCCCTGAAGTGATATTCGGGTGGCAAAAGGGCTGACTACAGGGACTCCAGTCCTCACAGGGTTAAGAGCCACAGGAAGCAGCACTTAAAACAGGAAGCAGTATTAGGTGGGACGGTGTGTGAGTAGGAGTGGAGAGATTGCTGCACGTTGGCTGGAATCTGACAGATAGCCAGACTGGGATTGTGCTAACCCTGGGGTAAAGTCCCATCTATGAACTGAGTCTTTCATTATATTTTGTTTATGCTGTTTTTGTGCTAAAGACAAGCAGACTTTTGTGTTGTATTTTGTTTTGCTGCTGGAAGCAATTTTTCTTTGTGTTTTGCCTGAAGAAAAATAAACACCTTTTTGTTTAAATTTAAATGGCTTTGCACATGATCCCATGGAGCTACAACCCCCAAACTTTACAAATTATATTATTTGTTGCTTTTTTCTGATTTATTTAGTGGATTTTGGAGGACAGCTGAAGCTGTTGTATCCACTATTGCCTTGGAGTCAAGGTGACCTCCCTCCTCCTCCTTTTCATTTGTTTTGTTTTATTAATTCATAGCTTAGATTGGATTTTCCCATATAGCTATTTAATTCTCCATTCATAACGAATAAAAACCTAAGAGAGTTCAGGTAGACAGGTAAAACAAGGCTTTGACTGGAAATACAGTTTAACGTTATTGGGAATCACCCTCCAAAGACAGCAACAACACTGGGGACAAGTGGAGTAACCCACCCTAATTCTCAGAATTCTTTTCCATGTGGATAACTAAATTGCGTTTTTCCACAGGCAGAATTTCCACTTTCTCAAAATTATGTTGCATTTAGTTATCAGTTTAACTGTTTAGCCAACTCTTTAATTGGGCATTACTCTTTTTAGGGAACGTTTGTACCTTTTTACCTAAATAAATGCTCTTGGTAGGATCATGTGTAGACCTTTGTATCTAATTTGGGATAGAATGAATAGAGATTTTGATAAGAATGTGTGTAGTTTTATACAAGATTACTGCACATGTCAGCTACTGTCTAAATAAAGCCAGGATACACTTCAGAGATTTTCAGTTTACAATCATCACAGACACTTCTGACAATGTTATATTTACATATCCAGGGAAACTAGGATGTAGTGGAGTACACAAAGCAGGTTAAATCCCAAGCATAAACCCTGAAAGCATTTACCAGTGTAACATGTCCCAGAGGACAGAACAGCCACATGCACAGTTGACATGCACAGTTTAGTTAACTATTCCATTTAAAATAAGGTAACACTTTAAAGTCTGGCAATAGACCTATATATTATTAGAAATATATTTATTCTGAAAAAATAAACACATTCATCTAATTATATGGCATACTTCAGCTCAGGTATAGGTAAAGCTTATGGATGTTACAGAAGAGCTCCATAATAAAATAGATTTTGGAAGTCATGTTCTTCGCAGATGTTCTTCAGGAAAAATGTCCTCTTATCTCCAGAAAGCTGTTCACTAGCCTAAGCTGGCCATACACAAGCAGAATTTTGTTTGAGGGGTTACTAAGAAAATTCTAGCCAGAACGTTCTTTCTTGCCATCGTTGAGTCAATTTTTTTAATTTGAAAGCCCCTAAAAGTTCATACGGACTTGCTGTTCGAATGTAATCCCAAACATATTAAACAGTTTTCAGTACAATATGTACAATTTCCCCCTAAAAAAATAAATAAACACATTCACAACCCCCACAACCCCCTTTTTGAAGAAGTCTTGCTGACGAAACATGTCAAGGGCGTGGCTACACGGACACTGAGATACTATACATCACATTTTTTGTGTCTGGTTGTTTTGTGTGCGGACTCCTCCACCACCAATTTTTTGAGATCACTGCCCGGCAACCTCACTGGAGTGACTCCTGGACTAAGAACCCACACCAGGAGCAGAGCTGCGGGAGGTGGTGAGATCATTTGTTACCCAGTCTCCAACCCAGTTTTCTTACCCATTGGTGATCATATGTGCGCTCTGTCGGCCCATCTGTTATCCAAAAGTTGCAGTGGATTGTGTGCTGTATTTGGCTTTTTTACACTTGTTTTCTTGTAAGTTGAAACATTGAAGTGTGAGTGAGTTTTAGTTTGAATAAATTAAGTTTTATCACAGTATCACGCTATGTGGAGGCATATTTGTTATTTATTTTCACATATGGAGTTTTCAAGTTTGGAGTGATCGCATAAGCAACCCAGGTGTGGTGCAATCGCTGTATTTGCCAACCACGCGAGTGCGAGGCAATATCATTCGGTGAGTGCGGTCTCATTGGGAGAGGGAACACAAGTTGGTGTGGTGGAAGATTTATTTGATTTTCTTTTGAAGATATTTTGGTGGACTTATTTTCTTTGGAAGATCGATTCACATTTTCGTCGAGCCAGCACAATATTAATGAAGATTGGTGTTTGTATCATCATTTGGACACTATTTCACGTGGTGTTATTTCTTTAGTTTTATATTTTTGTTTGTTTGTTTTCTTTTTCTTTTTTTTACAAGCGCCACTTGATTATATATTTCTCACTTGTTATTATTAGTTGGAATATAATCACTATTTCATGGTTACACACTTTTAAAGTGGCAGCTAAGTGTTTATTCACATTTAGAGTATAAGTAGTAGGTTGTGTTCATCACACACACATTTGATCCACACATTTTTTGGTAATATTGGCGCAAGGGTGGTCAGTTATTCTAGGAGCGGCATTATAGATTATCTACCAACCAGACTACAATTTGAATTTTGTTAAATTTCTTAACAATCCTCAGTTTATTAGGGTCTGCAAAACTGTTGAGGTTAATGGGCATAAAGTCTCTCTGGGGGTTCGTAGGCAGTGAATAACCTCACTTTGGTAGTGGAAAGGTTTAGAGAAGTATGTATTTTTTTGGAACATACTGTGGTTGATTTACTAAAGCCTGGTAAACCAATCCAGTTTTTTTTTTTGTCAAAGCTTAATTGAACAAACTGAAGTTAGAAGCTGATTGATTTCTATGCAAAGCTGCACCAAATTTTGCACTCACCTCCTCTTCCTCCTACAACAGAGGAAAGAGAAGACATAGTAATCAAACATACATCTCCAGCCTGCTTCTGTATGAGACCTGTATATTGACCCTTTAGCGCCCTTATCCTGCACATCTCCACATTAACCTCCACTTCTCCATCCTCCATGTATAAGTGACCTGTACATTAGCCTATACCCTCTTACTTCCTCCTCCCTCTGTGTATGACATGTACAATAATAATGTTCTCTACTTAGTGCACCCTTACCAACCTCCATGTTTTGACCTCCTCAATACGCTTTTTCATTTCATAAAATTAGAACACCTTAGGGTTTCTGTTTTCTGGCATTATAACATTTTTATTTAATATGTTTTAAAACAGAAAGTACATTATTTTTAAATCTATTCTTTTTTGCTTTTTATTGTTAAAAAAAATAAAAATAAAAACGATGGCCTAAAACCTGTGTCACACCCCGCATAGACTAAATCCAGTATTTAAAAATATATATTTGGCAGGATTTTTGAGGCACAAATCACATAACTTTCCAAAATAAAATCAAATATACTTTTATTACTTATTTATAAAAATAACTTTTTTATTTTTTTTTTTTTTTTTATTTCTTTGCAGGATTACAAAAATATATCGATACTTACATTTACATAATGCTACTTTTAAGATCGAATTTCAAATCAAAGCATAGTCTTTAAATCTTAGACCGTAATCCTGTTATTTTTATACATATATAACAATATCAATTCCCCTTTGCGTCTACCTGCTCTAAAGCCCAAAACCCCACAGAGGGCCTCCAGAACAGGCAGCAAAACAAAACAAATCAAAACAAAAAGAAGAAAAAAAAAAACAAGAACTCCCCCTCACAGTGCCCCCCCCCCCCCCCCCCCCGTCCAACAGGAGTCAGAGTCTTATATCATTTAACAAGTTGAACTACTCCTCTAATTCCTCTCCAATCAGCCTTTTCCCCTCATCTGTTTGCAAGAAGAATAACTCCCAAGGGGCCCATATTTGTAAGGTGCATTCCCTTTTCTCCAAAGACATAGGTATCAATTTTTCCATAATCCCGATTCTTCTTACTTTGTTTAGCCACATAGAAGTCTAGGGTGCACTTGTCTCCTTCCAACACATGGTGATGCAGCTTTTAGGCATTTTGACATATCACAGAATTCTTATATCTTTCCACTGGAATTTGTGAACATTGTAATAAGAAAAATGCTGGATCCTCCGGTATCTGATATTCAGTAAATAATTGAGTGATTCTCTGAACTTCTTGCCAAAAGTATCTAATTACTGGACATGCCTAGAATATATGAGCTATAGTACCTCTCTCTTGACATCCCCTCCAGCACCTATCCGACGCTCCTGGGGAAAATGTGTTCATTAGTGAAGGGGTGTAGTACCAACGCATTCATATTTTATAATTCAACTCCTGTGTCTTAGTATATCTAGATGATTTAAAGGTTAAGTGTATTATTTTCTGGCATTGGTCAGTTGTAAAAATTTGCTCCAAGTCTCTCTCCCATTTACCCAGGCTTATCAAACTAAAATCCTCCGAAGGTGCTGTCAACAGAGCATATAACTTAGAGATAATATGGGAAAGGAGCTCCTTCTCCTCACAGTACCTCTCAAATTTTGTGAGTGGTCGATCATACCCTACAGTCGGTCCCAAAGTTTCAAAGAAATGTCTAATCTGTCGCGCCTGCCAGAAAGGTATTTCATATTGTCTGCCCAGTTGCATTAACAATTCTATTGTTGGCCATTTATTAGACCTCAAAAAATGCGTGGCTTGAAAGAGACATTTCTCTTTCAGTTTCCTAAATACCCCTGGCTCCAGGCCCGGTGGAAAGTCTGGGTTACCCAAAATAGGGAATAGGGGTGAATTTGGTAATGAAAATCTAGGGTCCCGAGTAACCCTAGATCCCATACAAAGTGTGGGGCCTATCAAGGCATAAGAGGTAAAGTCGCAAAACACCATATAGCTCTATTTAATGGGATTGGACTTACTTGTTGTTCAATGATGGTCCACAGTTTACTATTGCCATGTCGGCACCAGTCAATGATTCTTCCTAACTGGTAGCCTCTACGTAGTCCCGTCGTAGGCAAAAAACATCACCACGATTAGAATGATCGGATTTTCCGACAACTTTGTCCGACCGTGTGTATGCAACACCAGTGTCGGACTAAATCCGTCGGAAAAAATCCGATGGATTTTTTGTGGTCGGATTTTCCGACCGTATGTACGGGGCATAATAGTGTAATTCTGTAAACCCGATGGGTATTTTATTAAAAGTAAAAATATATATGTTTAAAAAAGAAGAAATTAAGCCTTGTTTTAACAGCCTTGCAGGTGTAATTTCTTTTTTAAACATATATATTTTTACTTTTAATAAAATACCCATCGGGTTTACAAAATTACACTATTAGTGTTATTCTTTCTTATACATACGGACCACATCGGTGCTGCACCCCCTATCCCCAGAGAGTTGAACGGGCTGGACATACCTACAGAAGAGGTTTTTCCTATCACCCACCCCTACAGAGGAGGATTTTCCTATCATCCATCGAGGAAATTACATGCCTATCACCCCTGCAGGGGTTAGGCACTCTGGTGAGTGTTTTTTACATTAGGGGTCACTCTGCGGAAGGAGGGGAGCACTGAATAAGTCACCGTTCACCAGTCATCTGTATGCCTATTCAAGCCATATGTTACAGGATTCCTGAGTTTTAAGGACCACACAGGACTTCATCAATTTTTCATTATTTCATCATTTTTTCACTCTGATCTTTTTTTACTTGGGACAAACTTTAAGGAACTTTATTTTAATACTGTTATTGAGGATACACGGAACTGTGCACTTTATTTATTTGAGTTGCATTTACGATTTTATTTGAATTTTGATCATTCGCTACTATTTTTTAATATTTATTTATTATCATCATTATTATTTATATGCTTCACGGAGTCACTTTAATTAATTTTATATTTTTGATATATTCATATAATATGTAAGGAATTTCTTCACAGATATCAATTATTTATATAAGCTTTATTATCATTGCACTGAGTCACTTTTTAATACCTTTGCAACATTTCACTAGGTTTTAGTAGAGTGCGGAGGACTATTATTTTCGCACAGCATTTTTATATTATTCATATGTATACATAGTCTTCTCATTTTTACACACCAGTTACATAATGTATTAATATTATTTTGTAATATCTTGCATAGTGATAACCAATTTGGCACTCTCCACACTTACCCTGAACAGCGCCACCATCCCTCATTTAATATTAATGCAATAGATGTCCACCTAAACTTAAAATTATTCTCTAAACTCATTTGTATGGGGCCTTCCAGGGACACCCCCCATTGCCTCCGATTTGCTGTAGTTTATTTTAAAATTCGACAGAGCTCCATATCGCTCCACCTCCTTAATAAGATTCAGTAACGAAATTTGTGGGCTAGAGAGTGAAAAAAGTAGATCATCCGCATAAGCGGAGACTTTATATTTCTGTTCTCCCAAAGGGATACCCTTGATATCGGGATTCTGTCGAATTCTATTTAGTAAGGGCTCCGGCGTCAAAGCAAACAAAAAAGGCGACAGAAGGCATCCCATTTGATATTGAGTGTGTCCCATTAGCCTTCACCAGGGCTTGTGGTGTTGAGTATATTCCAGCTATCCAGTGCAGCATTCGATCTCCCAGGCCTATGTGTTTTAACACTCTTAACATAAAGGGCCAACTGACCCTGTCAAAAGCTTTTTCCGTGTCCGTATTCACAAAGATACTCGACAACTTCCTTTGATTTGCATATTGCATTAAATTCAAGACTTTAATGGTGCTATCTCTAGCTTCCAGTGTGGGGATAAACCCCACTTGATCCAGATGTACCAGCTGCATCAAAAAGGGTTGTAAACGAGATGCGAGTATCTTTGTGAATATTTTCAAGTCCACATTCAATAACGATATTGGACGATAACTGCTACACACTGACTGATTCTTCCCTTCTTTTGGAATTAACACAATATGTGCTCTTAATGTTTCTGATGAAGGGGCCGATAATTGTCCTAATGCATTAAATGTTTTAACCATGTATGGGCCTAATAATGGGAAGAAGCTTTTAAAGTATTGTATAGAGAACCCATCTGGGCCAGGTGCCTTCCCATACTTCATCGTCTTCATTGCTATAGACACTTCCTCTATTGTAATTGGTGACTCCAATTTTCTTTGAGCTGAGGACAGCAATCTCGCTAAGTGTGAGGATAGTAAATATTCTTCCAGCAAAGAGGGAGATGGGGAGGGCACCGGGAGATTGTATAGTGAGATACAGTACTCTCTAAACTCCCTTACGATATCTTTTGGTATTGAAAGTCTTTGACCTCCTTTTGTTTTGATATGTGGTATATATGACCGCGACTGTTGTTTTTTAGTTTTCTTGCCAACACTTTTCTGCACTTATCCCCAGATTCATATATTACCCTCCTCCCTTGTTGTAATATTGCCATTGCTTTATACCGAAGGAGATCAGAGAGTTGTCTTCTCAAATGTGCTAGTTCAATACCTATTTCCTTTCCCAACGTCTTCTTGTGTTGTATCTCTATTTCCCTTATCCTTTCAAATAACCTCCTTGTCTGCTCCTCTCTGGCCCTCTTTATTCGAGAACCATGTTTTATTAGAATTCCTCTAATTACCGCCTTATGAGCTTCCCAAACTATCGCCAAATCAGTCTCTCCATTATCATTAATTTGAAAATACGAATCTATCTCTTTAGTCAGATCCTCTCGAATTTCAGGGTACTGCAATAGGCTTTCATTTAAGCGCCATCTCCATTCCATCTTTTGGGTTGCGCCCTTCAGGGAAATCCTAATTATGACTGGCACATGGTCAGACCATGTTATATTTCCTATTAGTATATCCTGAACCAACGGGAGATGGGATAACGAGAATTAAATATAGACGCTGCTCTAGAGGATAAAAGTATATAGGGATTATCTGGAGGGTAAGGATGAAGTGCTCTGCCAACCCGGCATTAGCTAGTCATCCCCCTTATCCAACACCTACGGGAGACTAAGTACCCTTAAGTAGGTGCAGGGAAATCTAGTTAGATATTCCCCTTGGGGTGGGTTTTCTTTTTTTTGTGTTTTTTATTTTTTTCTCTCAGTGGTCGCCTCGGTCCAGGAGAAGATGGATGGACTATGTGTCACATCACTGAACGTTAGAGGACTCAATATCCCAGAAAAATGAAAAATTTTATTAAATGATCTTAAACCTCTTAAAACTGACATGGGAATGGTGCAAGAAACACATTTGAAGGTGGGAGCATTCCCCTTTCTTCAAAATAGATACTTTCCAAATGTATATCATGCCTCGAATCAGGAGGCTAAAACTAAAGGTGTAGCCATTCTAATTTCTAATCGTATTGCGTGGTCTCTGTTGGATAAATGTCAGGATTCAGGGGGAAGATATATCTTCCTCAAAGGGCTAATAGGAAATGTTAAGGTGACTCTAGCAACTATTTATGCCCCAAATGTACATCAAGATAACTTCCTGAACAAAGTTCTATCTAAACTAATGGAATTTAGGGAGGGAATATTGATTTTTGGGGGAGATTTTAACGTCCCCCTGGATCCTAAATTAGATACCTCCAATGGAACACCCTCAGTTCCTAGGGGAAGAAGGAAAATGTATTTTTAAATTATAAACAATACATGGAAACAACAATGTGTTTAGCAATATCCCCATTTGCTATCATTGTATCTACAGTATGCCTATACATTACTCCATACACAATTTAATTTTGGTGGAAAAAAGACCACCTATATTAAATTACTTTACTCAAAACACCCCTAGGGGTTACAAAAGTCAATGCATTTTTTGGATTAAAATCCACTTCTTCAGGAGAAGGCAAAAGGGGATAAAAGGTTGACTTTTCCTACATATATATATATATATATATACTATATATTTATGGTTTGCAGCACACAATAATATATATTTCTTTAAAGTGGTTCTAAAGCCTAATGAATTCTATGCATTAACGTAAAAAAACTTCTGTGATGTAAAATCCCCCCAGACTTCCCTTATACTTACCTGAGCCCGATCCGATCCATTGATGTGCACAAGAGCAGTGGATCTCGCCGCTGTCTTCCTCCTTCCTGCGCAGATTGATAGCAGTGGGAGCCATTAGCTTCGGCTGCTGTCAATCAAATGCTGTGCTGAATGAGCGCGGGGCAGTTCCAATTCGCCCGCTCTGTGTCAATAGTTGCAGGCAGAGCGGCTCAGGCCAAGCACACATGGGGGGCACTTGTCGAAGAGGAGGAGCCTGGAGCTCTGGCGGGGGATCCCAGGAGAAGAGGATTGGGGTTGCTCTGTGCAAAACCATTGCACAGTGCAGGTAAGTATGATATGGTTTTTATTTTAACAACTGCAGGTTGGCTCTCCTGCGTAAACTGCCGTCATTGTATGTTGGCTCCCACAAGAGCAGTTGTGGGCGGGCGTGTGCTTGTGGGTCGGGCGGACTCAATGTCCACCAGCGGAACGCGATTGCCTAATACAAAGGCAGAACGGGGATCTGCTTTTGTAAACAAGGTGGATCCCCATTCTGACAGGGGACATGTCAGAGATCTTCTGTTCCCAGTGATTGGGAACAGTGATCTCTGTCATGTCCCAGGTAGCCCACCCCCCCTACTGTTAGAACACGCTGAGGGAACACACTTAACCCCGTTAAAAAACGCAGATTGCCGCCATAACCTGTAGAAACAATAAAAAATAAATAAAAGTTCCTAAATCTATCCCAAATTTTGTAGACGCGATAACTTTTGCACAAACCAATCAATATACGCCTTTTACATTTTTTTTTTTACCAAAAATATGTAGAAGAATATATATCGGCCTAAACTGATGAATACATTTTTTTTTTATTTTTTTTTTATATATATTTTTTTGCGATATGTATGGTAGCAAAAAGTAAAAAAAAATCGTTGGTGATCAAATACCACTAAAAGAAAGTGCTATTTGTGGGCAAAAAAGGACGTCAATTATGTTTGGGTACAACGTCGCACGCCCGCACAATTGTCAGTTAAAGCGACGCAGTGCCGTGTTGCAAAAATTGGCGTGGTCATTAAAGGGGCAAATCCTTCCGGTCCATAAGTAAAAATAAGTTTTAATGTCACTTTAACACTTTGTTATTTCCATGTGTTTTTTACACATGGAAAGCTATATTTGTGGGGAAAAAAAAAATATATAAAATTAATTTGGTTACGGTGTTGCACAAATATCAGTCAAAGTATCTCGGTGCTGAAGCTTAAACTGGACTTGAAGGGCTATTACAGGCTGGTACTCAAGTGGTTATGTTAGCCATTAAGGGTATCATTTAAACTTTCTGGACTAAGAGATGACCGATGTGGCACAAGACTCTACTATCACTTAAAATGTAAAAACAATAGCATAATACAACCACTGTGGGCTTTGTATTGTCAGGAGACTGCGCAATTATTTAATAAGCTACCGACAGACATTTGACAACTGTGATCCCCTACGTGTAACTTTGACAGGTTCACATAATGATTGGCTTATCTGTGGAGTACTTTAAACTTTAGCAGATATTCTCAGAAGACCATCGATCAATAGACTGTTGTTCTCCCAGAATTCCAGATATCAACACTTGCTATAAAGTACAATATATACAGTATTTGTTATAATTATAAAACACAGTGAGGAGGAAAGTGTAAGGAACAAAAGACTTTGATAGTTTTTTTTACTGCAAAGGGTATTAACCATCCAAATGGTGGCTATATTCACACTTCATTGACAAAAAGTTATATATACATGGCATGTTCTCCTGCTCTGGTGCTTTAGTTCTATGCACATTTAATGTACTGGGACACACAGGTCTCTTTCTGCTTGGAGTGAATAATTTGAAACTGGTAAATAGAACTAATGCTCATTCCACAAACAATGGGTTAGGAACCTTGCTTGCAACTCCATTCTTGTTGCATTATTCTTTTCTGTTGTTGATGACCTTGACAAGCAGCACTTGGCTTCCTTCTATGGATCATCTTGGTGCAAAACACATACAGACAGACTCCTGCAGATGCACATCCACAAATAAGAGACCTGTCACCCTTTGCATATTATCTATCACAAATGCCCACCCACGTGATAATTGTTCACCTTATTAGTCTAATGCCACAAACACGCGATTGGACATTCCGACAAAAAAAGGTTAATTTTTTGTCAGGAATTTACGAAAACAAACATTTGAGAGCTGGTTCTCAAATTTTCTGACAACAAAATCCGTTGTCATAAATTCCGAGCACGTGTAGACAATTCCGACGAACAAAATTCCACACGTGCTCTGAATCAAGTACAAGACGGACGCTGCAAATTTTGAAATCTTTCAATGCAGCACATTCTCTTCTTCTTTGTAATGCTAGAATTATGAAGTTGTTTTGCTGCTGATATTCACACAGAGTTCTGACAAAATGATTTCTTTATTATTTCTTGTGATCTCATGAATAATATATTTTTTTTTCGCCAGATCTCCAGAATAATGTTTATAATTTTTGTTTATAGTGATCTCCTTTTTTTTTTTTTTAATCAAGGTTTCTAGTGATCTCCATAATATTTTTTCTCATTTTTTGTGTCACGTTACCACCATTATTATCTTGTATTTTTTAACCTCAAAGAGATTGGTTGGTGTTGGTGTCCCTTGTTAATTTGACATTGTCTTTTTGAAATGTACCTGCCTACTCACAAACAAACTGTCCTTTTTTAATTTTAACACATAGCCAATGATTTAAGAAAAAAAATATACATTTATTAGGGGTCATAACAAAATAAAAAGGAAGGCAACGCTGGGTAAACTGGTGAAATTAGCGAAGCCTTTGTACCCCAGGGCACACATCAACTATTTGACAGGCAAAATTGGGAGCCTGAGGAGTCCATTTAATAGGGAGCACAATCCTGGTCCAGGACTCCGAGAGAGCAGGAACAGCAGCAGGTGACATATATGTCCCCAGGCTGTGGGCTTACAACGGCCTGCGTCTTTTGCCAGACCAGACCGAACCCAGGCCATCACTCTCTTGTCTTCCTCACACGCTTGCTTCCGGGCTGTGGCTCTGGTGTTGGAGTTGTGGCAGGAGGTGAAGGAGGAGGAGGAGGATGGTCCAACTCACACAGGTGGGTTTGCTTGTAAGTTCGCCCCCTCAACCCCTTATTTAGGGCCATATATATCACTTCCTCACAAAAGAGGCATTGGCCCACCTCCATTTCCTGCATTTTGTTGGCAGACTGGGGGGTTCTGAAGGCAGCAGAAGCCTGCCGAATAAACCCAAGCGCTGACTCCTTCACGCTCCTCCCCTTCCTGGGCCTTTTTTGTTGAAGGCGGAGGGGATGGACCTGGAATTCGGTCAGGCTACTGGGCCCGGCCACCTCCTGGCTGCCACTTACCCCCGTCACCTCCTGGCTGCCACTTACCCCTGCCACCGACCTGGCTGCCACTTACCCCTGCCACCTATGAGGACAGTTACATCTCTTTGATACTATAAGATGTAATCATTAAATGGCAGTAATCTCATTTGAAGCACACTGAAATCAATGTGATGCTAATGAGATAACTTTTAAAAGCAATCAAGTCTCTCAGCTTCAGACAAAGTTAGACCTCATGCACACAGGACATTTAAAACGCCACTTTTACAAGCTTTTTTTCAGCCTGTAAACGCACCTTTATTTTATAAATCCAAACAGAGAGTCAACCAAACTCACCATAAATTACAGTGGTTCACCACAATATTTATAAATATGTGTCCAAAGTTCTGATATGCTTAAATACTTATGTGTTAAAACAACAAAGAAATAAAATTCAAGACATAAATATTTACAGCAAAGTGCCAAAAAAGGAATAACATAAACACACAAAATCCAACAAATCAGTCCACTCAGTGTCCAATCCACAATACAAGTGAAGATTATCCTTATACAAATGTGGATTCCACCCAGCATTGTTCACAGTAATCCTCTTCTTATTAAATCATGAGCAGTGATCACAAAAGTACTTTCCCCCACTACCGTTGGACACACACCAATTTTAATTGCCAATCCCTCTCAAGAAAGACAAACTCATTTTGGAAAACCCTGGCTGCAAATGCATAGGTTGTAGATGCATCAGTTCAGATGAAGACCCACATCATCATTTCTCAAATGGCATAAAAAAAGGAATCCCGCATAGTGTAATATTGTAAAAACACTTTCATTCATTAAAAACACTTATGCACGTCCGCTATAGTATTGGTGTGGGTAGCTGTAAGATCTTCAGTGGCAGAGATTAGATTCTGATTCATCAGCCTACCCCCTGATTTTAAATCCAGTCATTTCTATTTGAGATTGCATTCTTCAGCGAGGCGGTCTATCTCTCACCAGCAAGAGTCTTACTGTTGTTCAATGGGCGGCCAGGATCACTGCAGTGCTGTCCTGGGAGGGTTGGGTAGACTGAGCCGCACTCGGAGATGCTTCATTAAAAACACTTATCCGCCGCCATAGAGAAAGTCCGGAGCTCGGCAGCCCGACTAAGGTTTCTGGCGGCCCAACGGACCAGCGGACCACACCAGGCAGACAGAGGGGGCAAGCGGGGAAGAGGGAGGAAGACCCCGTACCTCGCCAGATGAGCAGGATGGTTCTCTGCAGAAAAAGTAAAAACACTTTCATTCATTGGCCAAGGATAAAAAAGGAATCCCGCATAGTGTAATATTGTAAAAACACTTTCATTCATTAAAAACACTTATGCACTTACAGTTGGACAAATGTTTTAAGTCACAAACATCAGCTGTCAGCTTCCCCCAGAAAGGCAGAGGCACTCTCACTGCACTGAACATACAGCTGGTCGCGCCGTATGTGGATTCCCTCTGTTCTATAAACTGATACTGCACACACTGTTAGGCTCTGCTCCAATGCATTTCGTCAGTATGATGACTTTATCAAGAGGATGAGCCTCTTGATAAAGTGTGTGTTAATCTCTTTTTTCAAATTCTTTATCTATACAAAAGAACCAAGTATCCATCAAATACAATATACCGCAAAATAAGTACCACATTCACCTAATACAAAAACTTTTCAAAATAACATGGTATTATAGAGCAAGTAACCGAAAAACCGACAGGGAGACCAAAATAACTTTCCAGGAGTAACTTCCCCTCATCTGAATATACAAACTTGTATATAAAAACCCAAAGTGACCATGTTTTGGTGTATTGTTTCTTTCTGTCTTGAGTGGTAAGCACTAGGTCTTCCATTGCATTAATACTCCTTCCAGGGCACATGCTTTGGCGGGGTTAACGAAGTGGCAAAGAACCAATTTCCTATATGTCTGAAGTGGCATTTGTGAACAGTGTAGCAGGAAGGAGGCAGGGTCCTCCGGTATTAAGGAATCTGTACATTTTTGTGAGATCTTCTGTACCTCCGACCAATACTATTTGATCCTTAGGCAAAGCCAGAAAGTATGAAATAAGGTACTCTGTTCCTCACGGCACCACTAGCAATGGTCTGCAGCCTCTGGAAAAAACCTACGAAGAGCTGACTGAGTACTATACCATTGCGTTACTAATTTATAATTGGTTTCCTGAATACGTGTACAAATAGAGGATTTCAGAGTGTGAATCTCTTTTATATGCATTCTGGTCTACTCCTGATTACTATTAACCCTCAGAATACCATACAAAAGCACATGTCAGAAAGGCATGTGGCTGTAACATTTGATCTCTATATGTGACACCGAAAATTTTAAAGAATACCAATATACTAATATTTATACATTAAACACAAAAAAAGACAACAAAAATTATACATTTATATACAAAAGAAATAAAAATAGAAAAATCATAAATAATAAATAGTGAGCAAAAAAGTTTACAATATCAGTGGTCTCAAATATGTGGCCTGGGGGCCAGATGCGGCCCTTTGATTGCCCTTATCTGCCCCTTGGAGCACTCTTCCTCCTATGGACACCAGTGATGGCGCACCATTCTTTCCACTGACACCATCAATGGGGCACTATTGCTCCCATTTACTAACAATGGGATACTATTCCTTCCACTAAAAACAATAATGGGGCATTGTTTACTGCCACTGGCCACAGTCCGGCCCCCCTAAAGCCTGAAGGTCAGTAAACCGGCCCTTTGTTTAGAAAGTTTGGAGACGCACGGTATATATAAGAAAAAAATTTGGAAGAATTAACAAAAGTATAAATACATATAACAAATATAAATGTAAATCAAGTATTTATGAGTATATATACAATTTATTAAAAATGTTATATATCAATGTTTTGAAAAGCAAACACCAGTAAAATTAAGGCTAAATAATAAGACTTCCCATAATCTGTATTATTAAAACTATTTATAAATTACACCACTGAATAGATAGTCATATAAAATCTGGCAACCTACTAACAATGGAATCATAGATATTCTAATAAATACATTGATATCCAGCTCAATATTTAATCACTTAGGTTTAAGAGTATTCGTATAAAAAATCCATTAGTTTTTTTTTGTTTTTGTGAAAAATACTCCTTACTCTATTAATACCCCTCCAATTTGGTCACACGCATTTGATCCCCCAAAATTGCAAGGAGCTCACATCTCTGTTATGTGCTTTCCTAAAATTTACTGACACATTATGATTTTTATACCCTATTTCAATATTATGAATGTGTTTACAAATGCATTTCCATGGGCATGTTTTCGTGCAACCTATATACTGGAGTCCACAGGGGCATTCCAAAGCATAAACTACATGTGGAGTCACATGAGATAAAATCATGAATCTTAAATATTCTTCCCTCTTGCATTGAGGGAAAAATATCCTTTTTTCTCATGTTGCATTTAGTTGTTTTGAACCCATTGCATCTGCCCCAGATGGAAAAAAAAAAAACTTTCCTGTCTAAGATAGTATGGATTCTTTTTGTGGGGTCAAGGACAGTATGTGCTATTACTAGGTGTTATGTACTTGCTACTACAAGTTGGTACCACAATCTTGGTACATAAGTGTGGTCCCAATACTTGATCATTCAGAATAGGCCAATTATTTTTTGAATACCTATTCCACTTCCTTATGCTGAGCATCAAATCTAGTGATAAAGCTCCACTGGGATATATTCTCAGTAGAATGTTCTCTAAATTTGGGTTTTAATAAGTCTTCCCTTCATCTTTGTAAAACCTTGTCTATTATTCTATCAGTCTGCTTAAATAACCCTTTTTAATAGGGGGTTACCAAAAAAAATATCTATTCAGGTTTAATTTTCTGATACATTTATGCATGTCAATTAACACCTTGAATTTATCAATGCGTTTTCTAGGGGAACACTTTAGATCAAGATTTAAAACATTCAACTTTTGTTTATTTAATCTGGCTTGACTCAAATTAAAGATTCCACTATTCCTGTCTTCTTTTTTTTTGCTGTTGTACCTTTCTCCTTGTGCTACATCCCTTGTGTCTTATTTTGGTCTCCACAGGGCTTGACTTATACCGCCATATCTTCCCCATCGTGGTGGCCTTGGTGCTCCCCTGTTCCCCAAAATGGGGATGGTAGTCCATAAGGTCTCCCTATATCCTCCTCATCCAAATGGTCAAACCTGTTTCTCACAGGTACACCAAATTGGTTGTACTGTCTATTATTAGTATATTATGTAGTAATACCACCTCTATATTAGCATGTGTCCATGCACACAGAGGCGATTACAGGCATAATAGAAGAGGAACGTTTAGAAGCAGAAAAAAGCACCACCAGTATACATATAGAAGAGGGGCTTTTTGGCAGCAAAAAATTCTGAATGCTAAATGCTTCTAAACACACCTAAACGCTAGGCACATTTAGCTCTTGTGCGTACATTCATTTCAATGACCAGAATAAATTAATATTCTGGCCAATTTTGTCATGTTACTCTGAAACCGCTAACTGAAATCTAGTGGAACCAATTGGCTTCAGAAGTCACCTAATTGGTAAATAGAGTCCAACTGTGTGTAATCTCAGTATAATTACAGCTGTTCTATGAAGCCCTCAGAGGTTTGTTAGAGAACCTTAGTGAACAAACAGCATCATGGAAGTCAAGGAACACACCAGACAGATCAAGGATAAAGTTGTGGAGAAGTTTAAAGCAGGGTTAGGTTATAAATAATATCCCCAGCTTTGAACATCTCACGGAGCACTGTTCAATCTGTCATCCGAAAATAGAAAGAGTATGGCACAACTGCAAACCTACCACGACATGGCCGTCCACCTAAACTGACAGGCCGGGCAAGGAGAGCATTAATCAGAGAAGCAGCCAAGAGGCCCATGGTAACTCTGGAGGAACTGCAGGGATCCACAGCTCAAGAGGGAGAATCTGTCCACAGGACAACTCTTAGTCGTGCACTCCACAAATCTGGCCATTATGGAAGTGACAAAAAGAAAGCCATTAAATCAAAGCCATAAGAAGTTGCGTTTGTAGTTTGCAAGAAGCCATATGGGGGACACAGCAAACATGCGAAAGGTGCTCTGGTCAGATGAGACCAAAATTTAACTTTTTGGCCTAAAAGCAAAACGCTTTGTGTGGTGGAAAACTAACACTGCACATCACCCTGAACACACCATCCCCACTGTGAAATATGGTGGTGGCAGTATCATGTTGTGGGGGTGCTTTTCCTCAGCAGGGACAGGGAAGCTGGTCAGAGTTGATGGGAAGACGGATGGAGCCAAATACAGGGCAATCTTAGAAGAAAACCTGTTAAGCCCCATACACACGGTCGGATTTTTGCATGGATTCTGTCCGATCGGACAATGTTGTTGAAAAATCAGACCGTGTGTATGCACCATCGGACAGTGTACGTCGTATTGTCCGACGGACAAAGTCCTATCTCCTGCTGGATAGATTTTCCGACAACACGGTCCGATCACACCAAATCCGATCGTGTGTATGGTAGTCCGACCGGACAAAGTGCTACGCATGCTCAGATCACATTACAAAACCAAAGCTATTGGCTACTAGCCTCTACGTAGTCCCGTCGTAGGCAACAAACGTCACCACGTTCAGAATGATCGGATTTTCCGACAACTTTGTCCGACCGTGTGTACGCAAAACCAACATCGGACAAAGTACGACGGACATGATCCGACGGATCTGGTCCTCGGATAATCCGCGCGTGTGTATGGGGCTTTAGACGGCTTTCACACTGAGCCGCAGCCAGCTTCAGCGGTTAAGCGGCGCTATTTTAGCGTCGCTTTACCCTCGTTTTAGCGCCGTTTTCGGCCACAAGCGGCCGAAAAGGGGTTAAATTCGCCAGCAAAACGTCGCCGGAGCCGGTATTGCAGAGCTGCCCCATTGATTTCAATGGGGAGCAGCGGTGGAGGAGCGGTGAGTTCACCGCTCCTTCACCGCTCCAAAGAAGCTGCTGGCAGGACTGTTTGTGATGCCCTGCCAGCGCACCGCTCCAATGTGAAAGCCCCCGGGCTTTCACACTGGGGTGCATGGAGCAGCTTTTTTCAGGCGCTATACAGGCGCTATTTTTAGCGCTGTAGCGCCTGAAAAACACTGGCGGTGTGAAAGGGGTTAGAGAGTCTGCAAAAGACTTAAGACTGGGGCGGAGGTTTATCTTCCAGCAGGACAATGACCCTAAACATACAGCCAGAGCTACAATTTAAATCAGAGGGCCACCCTAAAATAAAAAATTGCATTAATATTCTTAAAAAAATAAAAACAAAACATTTGAAGAAAAACATTTTTTTAACTTACCAAAAACCCCTGTTGCTAGGCAGTCTTCCTAATCTGCCTCTTCCTATTCTGCGGCGCTTCCTCCTCTTCGATGAGCTGCCCCGCTGTGTTCTGGGACATGTGTGTGTCCCAGAAAACAGGGCCATTAACAAAGCATTGCGCGACTCGCGCATGCGCAGTAGGAAACGGGCAGTGAAGCCACAAGGCTACGTTAAGATGGAGGCGCCTTGGGGGGGGCCACATCGCGGGCTCGCTGGACAGGTAAGTGTCCTTATTAAAAGTCAGCAGCTACAGTGTTTGTAGCTGCTGAAATCGCGTGGAAACACCCCTTTAATGGTTTAGATCAAAGCATATTCATGTGTTAGAATGGCCCAGTCAGTCCAGACCTAAATCCAATTGAGAATCTGTGGCAAGACTTGAAAATTTCTATTGACAGACACTTTCTATTCAATCTGACAGAGCTTGAGCTATTTTGCAAAGAAGAAGTTACAAAAATGTAACTGCTCTAGATGTGCAAAGCTGGTAGAGACATACCAAAAAAGACTTGCAGCTATAATTGCAGCAAAAGGTGGTTCTACAAAGTATTGACTCGGGGGGGCTGAATATAAATGTACGCCACAATTTTCAGATATTTGTTTGTAAACAAATTGAAACCCATTTATCATTTCCCTTCCACTTCAAAATGATGTGCCAATTTGTGTTGGTCTATCACAAAAAATCCCCAAAAAATGAATTTACTTTTTAGTTGTAACATGACAAAATGTGGAACATTTCAAGGGATATGAATACTTTTTTAAGGCACTGTATATCTGTATAAATATCTGTATAAAAGGTTGTGGTGTATATCTGTATAAAAGATTGTGGTGGTGGTGGTGGTGATTTGGGTGCTTTAAATTAACCTGAATCATGTAATTTAATTTCAGATGCAAATTGTATTCATTATTTAAACATATTACATATTGATAATCAACATATAAAATTTGTATTTTTACATGGTAACCCCCATCATGTTTTTCATTAGCAATAGAACTGTTCCAATTCTGAAGCAAACATTAAACATATGTTATGGGCAATATAAATAATATTTAACACCCCAATAAGGGTTATTAGGTAGATTCACGATGATAAAGTATTAGCTAGCAGATGTTCAAAAGCAGTCCCTTACATACTAATTGCAGATTTATTATTTGTTGTTGAAGGCAGACTTAGTTTACTTTTATTTCACTTACAGGAAAAAATCAAAAACTGTAATTTGACATTATAAAAGAGAGGATTCATTGCCCCCACTATGTAATTGATCTAATAAGATGCTTATCTAATAGGAGGAAATACAATACCTGCTTAAGGACAGTGATGTCACAAGAGGACATCTTCCTTTTCCTGATTGGTGGAATGTGGCTAACTACAGTGGAATTAGTGGACAGGAAAGCGGTCCTTTAGGGTTACTAATGCTACTGGGTGAATCTTAATTCCCTTGGTGGAAAGAATAATGTAATCCTCTCTGTCAAATCACCTGCAGCGTGGATTCTTCTATATTTCTCTTTGTTTTAGGCCGGCCATAGATGGTTTGAATCACAGCTGGTTCAGCAGGAACCGGCTGAGATTCGAACCTTGTGTGGGCAGGCTGAATGTACCAAGTTGGATACAACCAGCCTGTCAGACACTTGTGATTATCACTAGCTGCTGCTGTAGCTGCTAGCAATAATCAATGTCTTCTCCTGGCAGGGACGGCTTCCGACGGGAGCAGACAATTGCTCGGCAGGAGGGATTCCCCTGTCAGCATTGACTGTGTTGATGACAGAATCGTGCAAATTTCTTTCCTGCAACTATGGGAAATTTGCACCAACTATGGCCTGCCTTTGCATGGAAAATAGTTTTTTATGGTTTCCAACGGCATATTTCACATCAGTGTAGTCAGTTCCAGGGCGTTCCAGTCCCAGAAAAAAAGTAGAACATGCTGCATTTTTCCTGCACTGGACTGGACTGTACTGAGGTAAAACACGTAAAAAATGCACCAGAATGCAATGGATATTGCATGCAGATATGCATGCAGAAATGCATCCGGAACAGATCTGTAGTGTGTTTTTGTGGTGTGAACCAGCCCTTAATGCTGTCTGTGTTGCCTCTAGGGAGATTGCCCCTAGTACTTTTCTGGTGACCACCGTTAAATTCTACCTCTTTCTCCTCTCTATCCAAGCTCACAAAAAAAGCTTTGTTAGGGTTTCAGTTTAAATAGATGCATCAGCTATTCACAATAGACAGTCCAGTTTTAAAGTCTACAAGATACCTAGATGCCAAAAATAGAAACCAACACATAATCACATTAAAAACACATGTAGATATATTTGTGCTGCATTTGACAAATATATTGTTGAAAGTGGAACGGCAAGCTGGGAGCGACATTGTATTCTGTCATTTCATACACATGTGACTAATCTACATAAATCAGATTGAAATGCATAGACAATGGTTGCATATGCTTTAAAATAATGAATGCATTTGAATGACTTTGCCTACAAAGCACAAAAAAGGGGGTAAACATATTCAATTAGCATTCAAGGGTTGGTGAGTAAAATAGCATGTATTTTTAAATGTCAAGGAGCATGATAATACAGATAATACTAAAAGAGGTTTCACAAAAATGAGGTGGTAGTTGTACTCAGGGCAGCCATCAGCCCTTACAAAACTTTAGTCTGGGCCCCCACGGGGCCTGAAAACAAACATTCCCCAGGGCCTGCCCACTGGCCGTCCCACCAAATCCGCCCACATTGTGGAGACTGGAGGAATGGACAGATAGATGGTGCTGGGCGTGGATGTGGATACATTGTGGAGACTGGAGGGATGGATGGATGATGCTGTGCGTGGATGTGGATACTGGAGGGATGGATGGGTGAATGGATGGGTGATGCTGGGTCTGGATGTGGATACTGGAAGGATGAATGGATTATGCTGGGCATAGATGTGGATACTGGAGGGATGGATGGATGGATGGATGATGCTGGATATGGATACATTGTGGAGAGGGATGGATGATGCTTAGCATATATAAGGGTCCCCCTCAAAGTCTTGCCTATAGTGTAGCATAGCAGTACAGGAAGGTGGGTTCTGGCATGCGTTGTGTACAGGAAGGTGGGTTCTGGCGTGTGTTGTATACAGGAAGGAGGGTTCTGGCGTGTGTTGTGTACAGGAAGGTGGGTTCTGGCGTGCGTTGTGTACAGGAAGGTGGGTTCTGGCATGCGTTGTGTACAGGAAGGAGGGTTCTGGCGTGCGTTGTGTACAGGAAGGAGGGTTCTGGCGTGCGTTGTGTACAGGAAGGTGAGTACTGGCGTGCGTTGTGTACAGGAAGGTGGGTTCTGGCGTGCATTGTGTACAGGAAGGAGGGATCTGGCGTGCGTTGTGTACAGGAAGGAGGGTTCTGGCGTGCGTTGTGTACAGGAAGGTGAGTACTGGCGTGCGTTGTGTACAGGAAGGTGGGTTCTGGCGTGCGTTGTGTACAGAAAGGAGGGTTCTGGCATGCGTTGTGTACAGGAAGGTGGGTTCTGGTGTATGTTATGCACAGGGTTCAAGAGAACACTAGGTACAGAGTCCATTCATCCATGTACATACCAATACTGCACCTCTCCTCCCCTGCTACAACCTCTGCAATACACACACTTCTCCTCTGCCCTCATCTTCCCATCCCCCAAAGCTCCACCATCCTCCACATGATTACCTTTGTAAAATAACTTTTCTGTACACTCCTTTTCAGCTTCTGAACTCCCCGACCACATAGGAGATATCAACAGGAAGAAAAACACCAAGCTTGTATACAAGGTTCATTTGTAATTAGTAATATGTAATGTAATACGTATGTAATACAAAGCTGCTGTTTTATAAAAAGCTAACACTATTTGGGGGTTCTAAAAGCCACCTTTGTTTATCAAAATTAGCTCTAAGGAAATCGAACCTTTAGGATCCCCAAAGAAATATGTCTTTTTTTTAACCACTTCCCTACCGCCCATAGTCATATGACGCCCACAAGGTGGATCTCCCATCCTGGGTGGGCGTCATATGACGTCCTACCATTCCCGGCCGCCTAGGGTGCGCGTGCCCGACGGCCGCGATGTCCGCCGGGCACCCGCGATTGCCCGTTAAAACAGCGGGACCGTGCGGGACCGTGGAGCTGTGTGTGTAAACAGTGGGGAGAGAAAAAAAAATGCAATAAATCTATCCCCTATTTTGTAGACGCTATAACTTTTGCGCAAACCGATCTATATACGCTTATTGTGATTTTTTTTACCAAAAATATGTAGAAGAATACGTATCGGCCTAAACTGATGAAAAAAATTGTTTTTTTTTTTTTTAAAAATGGGATATTTATTATAGCAAAAAGTAAAAAATATTGTGTTTTTTTTTTTTAAATTGTCGCTCTTCTTTTGTTTATAGCGCAAAAAATAAAAACCGCAGAGGTGATCAAATACCACCAAAAGAAAGCTCTATTTGTGGGGAAAAAAAGGACGTCAATTTTGTTTGAGTGTAACGTCGCACGACCGCGCAATTGTTAGTTAAAGCGACGCAGTGCTGAATCGCAAAAAGTGCTCTGGTAAGGAAGGGGGTAAAATCTCCCGGTGCTGAAGTGGTTAAAGAGCAATTTCCAATAAGATAATTTCTAGACTATACAATTGACTTGACGCTTTCCTGTGTACATATTAAGCTGCTCTGAGTTGCAATTCTGCTTATGGCCCTTGTCCTCCAGAGAGCTGCCTATTATTGCACCTAAAATACTTCCAGGATACCCACCTGGAATATTTTTATCAAGCACTCCACGGCCTAACATCCTTTTTACCACAAGTCACATGACAGCCAGCTTGGGACTCCACTTCACTAATAAATGGGAAGCTGGCAGATGGCCATTGATTTATTTTGTGTTCTCGCTATGAAGGTGATATGCAATGGCTTCGGTGACATAGGAGGTGCTATAACAGCATCACTCTTCGAACATATTACATTTTGTTTCTAAAGTTATCATTTACATTAAATTTCAGTTTAAGTCTGTAACATGGCAGGCCAAGCATATTTAACCCTACCAAGACATATTATGCAGATGACTAAGTACCAAGCTGTTAAATATGTTGTTCTTTTTAGCCATAACAAATATATATAAATAGGAGTTCTAGATCAATACTGTGAATGATTCAGAAAAACGTTCCGTGAAGATTTACTTATATCACTTTTGCACTTCTATGTCAAGAGACTGAAAGACACCTGTTCACAAGTGCTTTTATACCATGTCAATGATTGCTTGCTATTTAGTACAGAAGAGAAGAACATTGACTGCAGTTGCTAATAAACTGACTTGTTCGACCTCTTAAATTATATTCTTCCAGTCTACATGCTGAGAGTTGCACAACTGGCAAGACTTTAGAGAAAATTGTCTAATTCTTACCTTACTAATAGAAATTGTAATCATTCTGTATTCACAAACCAGGGACAAGATTGGATTCCTCAATAATTTCCATATACTAAGCATGTTGTTGCATTAAAAATTCAACATCAAATGCAAGAACAATGCACTGCAATTACATTACAATCCCTGCTCTAGAAAAGCCAGTAAATCCTCCGATACAAAGAATATCACTCTGTACATGTCATGTTAGATAATTGCACTTCAACAGCAGTCCAAACTATGGGAGGATCATGGTAATCATTCTAGCAATATGAATTGGTATAATTGTGTAATGTGCTATTTTATTTTGCACTAAACCCCAGAGCATGCTGGTAAAAATGAGATGCAATTTACTAACTACTATATACTTGTCCATCCATTATAACTGTAGGTCTTAAAGTGGTAGTAAACTCTGCTTTTTAACTTGTACCTACAGGTAAGGCAATAATAAGGCTTACCTGTAGGTACAGTGAATACCTCCTATTCGTGCATGGTTTAGGAGATATTCAGATGTGTAGCAGCCAGTGACATTGCTGGAGCATGCACACTGTGCTCTGAATGGAGGGCACACTTAAATGTGCTGTCCATTTGAGAGTGGTGTGCTGCGACTGTGACTTACGCACGCATACGCAGGAGTGACATCATTGCAGCCCAGCCATTCAAATGGCCGGAGCCTTCAAACCCGGAAGGAAGACCGGGTGAAGATGGTATCCCTGTCAGTGGTGACAGTGTGCCACTGGAGGGATTAGCTTTACAGATAAATCTTTCATAATGTACTAGTATACAGTGCATACTAGTACATTATGCCTTTAACTTGCAGGGGACCAAGAGGACTATGATGTGCAAAGAGGAACGGGGCTAAGCTAGGAAATTGGCTTTTCCAGGAGTTTCTAGCAAGTTTAAAGCCAAGTGAATAAATAATCATGAATCAAAAGGGGGAAAAAAAAAACACTACAAGTAATAATTTAAAATAATTGCTCTTTCTGTGGTATTACTTGGATTTTCTTTTAATTGGTGACGGGGGCTATAAAAAAGGGGTGCCTCAGGAAACAAGGGATAATGCATAGTGCTATTTAACTTGTCACCACTTCTCAAAATCTTTGTGAACAGGAGATATAATGTTCTGATCCCTATGTTTGCTCAGTTTAATCCTTCACAGTGTTCTGCATATACGTGAGTATATTTATGTGGCTCTATGTTCTTTACACATTGCAGGCCAATATTGTGAGCAGCTTCTCTCATTACTCTCTGCAGCCCCTTTTTCATCTCCAGCCTATCCTTTGATGGAAGCTAGCAAAGTAATGACTGATTCATTCAGACTGCCAAGTTGAGCAGTGTCTGTGCCAATTATCTTGGAAAGATTTGCACCGCCTTTCCTTTGAGCAAAGTATGGACACACAAATAAAAATAGATGCTACTTTAGTGATGAAGGTTTACAAGGAGACGCAGGAACAATGTGGAAAAACTCCAAGACAGATCTCGAACACGCACACTTACTACTAAAAAGCTAAATCTCTGCCAGTTTTTCTGCTCTACTGCTCATAGTACAACAATCCTCTGCAGGGCAGATACACACTATTGTGACAGATTTATTTTGCTCTGGTATTAAGGGATAGGTTCTGACTGCTCCACTCAAAATATGTAATAAAAGCCATTTTACACTTAGCTCTGTAAACTTATCTATGCCAGATCAATTACTCTTTATGTTGGAGATCGTTCAAGAAAACAGAAGAAATCCAGCTGCCTAAAGCCCATTCCTTATCGGAACACTGTAATGTTCAGAGCCCACTGTCAGCAGCTCAACAAACCTACCATTCCACACCTGACACAGGACATCACCCAGTCACGAAGCTTCTAATGTGTCAAAGAAGAGCCACCCTCAAGGCTTCCATAACATGGAAAGGAACCCAAATACATCAAGGTTATTCTCTAATCAGACTAAGCAGAAGCTCCTAAATTGGGATCTATTGAGGAACTAAAGTGTTTGTAAAGCCAAACTTTTTTCTTAACAGTGAGATATCTGTTGTTTTTTTTTGTTTTTGTTTTTTTTTAGTAAGAAGAAATCCTCTTGTAGACAATTGTCCCCAGTGAAATATTTTTCATAACCTCCTATTCCTGTGACAGGCCATAATACTCAATATGACTATACTCACCAACATCTGCCATTCAAAATGAAACTCACATTTCCAACTATCATTTTTCAGAGCAGATTTGAATGATTAGCTGCCATGGGGCAGTACAAACATTTATTGCTTGTGATGTGCTTTTAAAAATACATTGTGTTCTCTCCTGTTGCTCTGGATGCTTCATTATCATGCCAGCCATAAACCAAGTGGTATTGAGATGCTGCACACTTCTCAGTGTCCTGGATCCTGTGGAACAGACTGCTGGACACAAACACTGCAGGAAAATGTCCTAAATCCCACGACTGTCCCTCAGGATCTGGGACAGCCGTCAAGTATGCTACTGGGTACAATACAGCCAGATCATGTTTGCAATATATGATGTTACAATACTGCCTGCTGCATCTTCTTCTTCTATCTTCTTCATATCTTTTAAAGAGAGAGAGCATGACTATAGCTCTGCTATTACTGTTTCTTCTAAAAGTGGATTGTATTTATGTTATAGTATAAAAATACTGTTATTTTTTTTTTTGGTAAAAAGGGGAATGTGCTATATTGTCTCACCACTTAGTCATCAGACAGTATCAATGAACCTTTAACTTTAGGAGTTGCATAGTCAGCAAATGTAGTATGGCATTTGAGCTGCTTCTGACCCCCTGTGACATGTTTTGCCTGACTCTATGCAGTATTGAGCTGCTTTTTTATTTCCATTGCCTTGTGTATATATTAGTGGTGTACACCAATGTTCAATGTTGGGGCCATTACTTTTTAATATATTTATAAATGATATAGGGTCTGGGATTAAAAGTAACATACAGTGTTTGTGGATGACACCAAGCTATGCAGTGAAATAACATCCTTACAGGATACTCCAACTTACAAGCCAACCTCAGTGCACTGTTTCATTGGGCAACTATGTGGAAAATTAGGTTTACTGTTGATAGATGTAAGGTTATGCGCTTGGGGCAAAGAATATGCATGTTAGAAAAAAGAAAACAGCGCCAAATAAAACAAAAAAGAAAAAAATATAAAAAATATATAGTATATTAAACCAAAAAGTCTTAACACCAAATAGCTATATATGACACATATGCACTAAAAACATATAAGAACCAAGGATGAAGACAATAGTTCATAATGGGATTAGGACCCTATAAAGAAAGTTCATTGAAACCTCCGGGGGGGGTGTAAAGATGTACTAAACACATGGAATAGTCTTTATCCCAAAAACTTTAAAGGGATGCACCGTGATGATCACTCTACAACGTGTGAAAAAAAAACACAGGCCCTCCACCATGTAAATAGTATGCCCTTACCAGAAGGCAGAGCAAATCAGGCTCTTAGTAGTGAATAATCCACAAGCAGCCGTTGGTAGCCCTGTTGAAGGATCGCCAGCACTAATGAAACGGATGTTCTCCTGTTGGGCGACTGGATGTTTAGGAGGACGGGCTCCAGCATCCAACCGGCCGGCGGATTTGTATTGTGCTCTTCAGCAATTTCTAATTGTAAGTTTTAATATTCGTTTTTAATAAAATATATTGTACGGAATTTCACTATGGGTGGCTCTCCTTTCCTTCCTTGAATGTGGTCCCATTGAGCCTGCATCGGCCACCTCGTACTGGGAAGTGTTTAAAGTGGGGTATCCTGAACATCCAGTCGCCCAACAGGAGAACATCCGTTTCATTAGTGCTGGCGATCCTTCAACAGGGCTACCAACGGCTGCTTGTGGATTATTCACTACTAAGAGCCTGATTTGCTCTGCCTTCTGGTAAGGGCATACTATTTACATGGTGGAGGGCCTGTGTTTTTTTTTCACACGTTGTAGAGTGATCATCACGGTGCATCCCTTTAAAGTTTTTTGGATAAAGACTATTCCATGTGTTTAGTACATCTTTACACCCCCCCGGAGGTTTCAATGAACTTTCTTTATAGGGTCCTAATCCCATTATGAACTATTGTCTTCACCTTTGGTTCTTATATGTTTTCAGTGCATATGTGTCATATATAGCTATTTGGTGTTAAGACTTTTTGGTTTAATATACTATATATTTTTTATATTTTTTTCTTTTTTGTTTTATTTGGCGCTGTTCCCTTTTTTCTAATATTGCTACAGTGTGTGTATCCCACCTTGAACAGCAGCCTGTTTATGTTGTTTTTTGTCCTATTGGTAAGCGCGGTTTCATTTGTTCAATTAAAAGAATATGCATGCATCTTACATACTAGGAGGAAAGCAGCTGGGGAAGTCAATAGGGAAGAAGGATCTGAGTGTTCCTTTCTTGTATTAAAGGTATGGAATCTAGAGAGAGAGATATAATTTTGCCCTGGAACAAATCATCAGTAAGACCTCATTTTGAATATGCAGTCGAGTTTTGGGCACCGGTTCACAAAAAGGATATCGGGGAACTGGAGAAAGTGCAGAGAAGAGCAACCAAACTGATATGAAGCATAGAGGAGCTCAGCTACGAGGAAATATTAGAGGAACTAAATCTATTCCCTCTTGAGCACAGGACATTAAAGAAGGAGTATGTTTCTTTTTTTTCCCCTAATCATACTTACCTAGGTTGATGCAGCATCAGTCCGATGCTGCATCTATTCCCGGAATCTCTGCACTGAGAACCGAGCCAACGAAAACACCATGGATGGCTCGGTTCTCTCAGCTCCCCGAGAAGAGAGCTTGTCACGGTCCCTACCGTGCCTTTTAGACAGCCAGGCGTGGTCGCGCCCCAAGTGGCTCTGGGTGGTATTGAACTCATGACTGTCAGTTGTTGCTCCTGTTTCTTTACCTCTGAGCCAAATCTCAGTTCTATTCAGCCTGATTTCCAGCCATGCCTAGTTTAGCATGAAGTACTGTGGGCGATACTGTTTGTACCTGGATCAGCTGAGGCAGGTTACCTAATTAGCTGGGTATAAAACCCTGTCTCACTCTGAGGGCTTTGGCAGTTCATTTTGTCATGTGTGCCAAGTGTTCTTGTGCTCCTGTTGCAGAGATCCAGTGTTCCAAGACTGACCCCGGCTTCAGACCCTGGCTTGTTTATCGTTATCCTGACTTCTGGAATCCCTGACTGCGGCTTTACCTTGACCATACCTTGGCTATTCCTCTCAAGCCCCCGTGCACAGATCACAGCCCAGGTAGCTTATCTCTTTGTTAACTTGGACTGTGTTTATTTGCAAGGGTGAGCGTACATCTCTGCGCCATGGACTCCAACCTAGGTAAGCCCTTACATAATGAACTGCCCCACAAGGAGTCCGCAGAGATGTACAGGATGCTCACCTCCCTTGTTCTGCAAGTCTCCAGCCTGGGCCAGACCATTGCTGAGTTGCAGCAAGAAGTCCGCTTGTTTAAAGGCACAGTGCACCCAGCCCTGGAACCTGTATGTCCGGAACCTTTTGTTGTGATGCCTGAGAAGTTTGATGGGAATCGTGCATCATTCTTTAACTTTAGGATGGATTGCGAGCTGTTGTTTGCTCTTAAGCCTAGGACCTATGCCTCTGACTTTATAAAGGTTCGCGCATCCATCAATCTGCTCACTGGGCTAATCAAGACATGGGCTTTTCAGCTATTACAGGAGAAGAGTACAGTCTTGGACAGCTGGGAAGCTTTCATGTTTGCTCTGGACTCTTATATTACAGTTTCTAAGAAAACCAGTGTTCCCAAGTCTGCTCCTAGTACACGTGGCCTACGGGTACCCAGGGACAGGGACAGATATGAATCCAAGCCATCCCAGTCTGTGCCAAGTTATGAAGCTGTAAGCCCTCAAAGCCTAGACGCTCCTGAGGTTTTAACCACTCCTACCCTGGATGATGTGGAACCCATGGAGATCGGGTCCATCCGGTCCAAGCTGTCTAAGGGAGAGAGAGAGCGGAGGAGAGGCTGTGGACTCTGTTTCTATTGTGGAGTAAGAGGGCACCTTATCTCTCTCTGCCCAACCCGTCCACTTCGGCCAAAGTTTCAGCAAGTGTGTACTACTAGGATCCTTCCTGCTACCCCTGACTCTCTGCCTGCTATCCAGCTTGAAGTTCCTGTGCCCCAGTCTGACGTCCCAGTGCCTGCTAGCCGGTCTGATGTTCCAGTACCTGCTGCCCGGTCTGAAGTTCCTGTGTCCCCGCTTGAAGTTCCTGTGTCCCCGCTACCTCCTGACTGTACGTATGCCTCGAATGGCACCATAGTCCGTAAGCAGGACCTGAAAATTTTTGAAAGAGCCTTGCGAGCGACGAAAGTCTCCCCAGCTGGAACTTCTAAAACAAAGAGAGCCCAAAGGAGATAAGGAAGTTTTCTGTTCCATGCTCTGAGGGCATTCCTAAGGGGAGGAAACTGTCACGGTCCCTACCGTGCCTTTTAGACAGCCAGGCGTGGTCGCGCCCCAAGTGGCTCTGGGTGGTATTGAACTCATGACTGTCAGTTGTTGCTCCTGTTTCTTTACCTCTGAGCCACATCTCAGTTCTATTCAGCCTGATTTCCAGCCATGCCTAGTTTAGCATGAAGTACTGTGGGCGATACTGTTTGTACCTGGATCAGCTGAGGCAGGTTACCTAATTAGCTGGGTATAAAACCCTGTCTCACTCTGAGGGCTTTGGCAGTTCATTTTGTCATGTGTGCCAAGTGTTCTTGTGCTCCTGTTGCAGAGATCCAGTGTTCCAAGACTGACCCCGGCTTCAGACCCTGGCTTGTTTATCGTTATCCTGACTTCTGGAATCCCTGACTGCGGCTTTACCTTGACCATCCCTTGGCTATTCCTGTCAAGCCCCCGTGCACAGATCACAGCCCAGGTAGCTTATCTCTTTGTTACCTTGGACTGTGTTTATTTGCAAGGGTGAGCGTACATCTCTGCGCCATGGACTCCAACCTAGGTAAGCCCTTACAGAGCTGCTGACTGTCAATCAGCAGCTCTCCTGCTCTGCTCCTCCATGCTCACTGGAGCGCTGAGCTGTGGAGGGGCTGGGAGCGGCCATCTTAGCGGCTCGCTGAGAGGCTAAGACTGCCAAAAATCCAGGCACCTGGCGGATGCAGACTTCCGAAGTCAGGGTGATGCGGTGCCTGGACTGAACATGGTGATGTCAGCAGAAAGCGGACTTCAGACCGCTCTCTGCTGAAAACGGATCACAGGAGTGCAAAACGAATTGCACTCCTGTAACCCTTAGGAGAAGCCCAGCCAAATGAACCCAGGCTGGACTTCTCCTTTAAGGGGGGATATGATCGACATGTATGAATACATAAGGGGTCCATATAGTGAACTTGGTGTTGAGTTATTCACTTTAAAGTCATCACAGAGGACAAGGGGGCACTCTTTATGTCTGGAGGAAAAGAGATTTCATCTCTAAATACGGAAAGGTTTCTTCACAGTAAGAGCTGTGAAAATGTGGAATAGACTCCCTCAAGAGGTGGTTCTGGCTAGCTCAGTTCATTCTCTAAAAGGCCTGGATTCTTTCCTAGATACACATAATATAACTGGATACTAATAATTATAGGTACATTTGAATCCAGGGAATATCCGATTGCCTCTTGGGGGAACAGGAAGGATTTTTTTTTTCCTGCTGGAGCAAGTTGGATCATGCTTTATTTTTTTTTTTTTTTTTTTTGCCTTCCACTGGATCACCTGTCAACCAGACTATGTATAGGGAAAATGGTTCTGATGCATCAAATTACCATGTATACAAGCCATTAAGCTGCTGTTGGAGTATGTCAGTAGTTACCATTTTTGTTTTTTGTCATACTTTTGGCAGAAGTACGCTCTAATGTTTCATCTTGCCCTGAAGAGACATATGTTTCTTGAGAAAGACAAAACATGAAATATAACTTGCAATAAAAAGACTGATTATGACTACAGATTAAAGGGTACGTTCACCTTTTCCTATGCAATCACGGGGCCCCAGTGGATATGAAAAAATGGCACAGCTTTGTAAAATGTTCAATAATATTATTGTCATACTTGTAGACCATTTTGAGTTCCCTCATAAGCAAGGCCCGAAAACTCCCAATTAGCATCCCTAATGAAAACTGTTAGACACGTGCTCCCAGCATTTCAGTATTGAAAACCAACGAGCCTCTCAGAAAATAGAACACTAGGAACCTTGGGGTCATTTTGAATCTTCTTAGGAAGCCAGGGACACTAAGAAGAATTGGAGTTCACTAGGAAGCCAGACGCACTAGAAAGCACTCTGGGTTTCAAGGAATCTTCCCCACTAAGAAACATTTGTGAACACTAGGAATCTTCTCAGGAAATACAAAGTGACTGGGAATCATTGGGGAACTTGGCGCTAGAACACTATCTGTTGCTCAGTCAAAACCTTAGGGAATGAGCCCAGCTTAAAGGCTAAGATTACCCTTTGAAAAAATAAAAAATAAATGTCATATTTTTGCAGGAAAAAAAAAAATTTTCCCCTCAAGAGCCTGCAAAGCATTGGACCCATGATCAGTGGATCAGGGGACAATTTCAGGCTTTTACAGACAAACCCTGTAGCTTTCAGCCTGTACCTCTGATACGCCCACACAGCCATGCTATTTTCAAAATGTACAGTGTGTGCGGGTATTGGGGGTAAACTTATCCTTTAAAATTAAAAAGAAATGACCTGGCTGGGCTGGGACTGAGAGTGTAGCTAAACTGAGTCAACAGCAGGTGGTTAGCCAGACTTGAACACAAGTCTTGTGTAATACCAGCAGAACTTTGCAGGTTAAAGCCATGAAACAACCTGCATGCAGATTAGGGAAACTATTATCAACTTCAGTCCAACCAGGCTGCTTGAATTGAAATCCAGCCGGTTCCTGCTGAACTGGCCAGATTTAGATCTATCTATGGCCGGCTTAAGATACCTTAGTTGCTTGGAGACTTTGAGGATAATATATTACCCTGCACATTTTTGATAAAAACTTACAGGGATAAAATAAGAATACAATTTTTGAGTTTTTCAAATGACTCTGGACAAAACAGGGGACCATGGTTTTGTGTGTTCATTAAAATGTTTTTAAATGTGTAATGTCATTTGAGCTATAAAAACAAAAGAAAGATGCATATATTTTCTATTTTCCTATACTGTATTTTGCAAAGTACTACCCAACACTTCTTGTTTAGAATATATCATATTAAGAGCAATAAAACCTAACAGGGTGGCCGACCCTTCTCTACTCTTTTTAAAATGGAAAAAAAAGTATTGGCTAAAAATAAACATTAAAGTAAACCTGTAGCGAATATGGGCAACTCTGAACATATGATTGAAAAATACATTTTCCGAAGTTACCTGCAGTGAAAACTACATGTCAAATAAGCAGTGAATCAGGAGATATAAACAGCTGAAGTTCCACTTTGAAATTCACTGCAGAATCTTAAATTAAATAGTGCCAAGCATTACACAGGAACTTTCTAAACACGTTCAGAAACCAATCACGCATTAAAATTGTATCTATTTATAATCTGTTATATGAAATGCTCTGCATATTATGTCTAGTTATCTGTCCTTCAGGCAGTTCTGAATTTGTTACAATCCAAAACAATGATTATGTAAATATCCGCTAATAAAACACCAAAATATATTCATAACTTCATAAAAAATAAGCTAATGCATAATCATGCAAAATATTATTGCAAAGTTATCGACTAGTAAGTAGATTTACTGTATTCCTGTGAAGTCAGTGAATAATATATTTGTTGGGCAGAAACCCACAATGCTCACAGGGAAAATGATTGGAACTAAGTTATTGGTTGTGGGGATTATAAAGAATAAGCACATAATAATGAAAAAATGCACTTATGCTACTTATCATACGTAGCTAAAGACCATGGTTAAAAATGTAATTTCAATAACAAATAACAGTAGTTAGTAGCTAATAGTGATGGGCCAAACACCCCCCAGTTCGGTTTGCGCCAGAACTTTCGAAAATCACAAAAGTTTGTGTTGCTAGGTGGGAAAAAGACCAGAGGCTTCAGCCCGAAGGTAAATTTGATAACCCCTCTCACATTTTAAAGTAAGTGTAGCCCAAGCCCGGCATCATGGGGGGGGGGGGGTTAGACTCACTTGCTGGTTGCTGCCTGGCTCACCAGTGCCCATCAATGCAGCCTCACAGTGCCCATCAACGCAGCCTGATCAGTGCCCATTAGCTCAGCCTCACCAGTGCTCATCAGCGCAGCCTTGTCACTGTTGCCAGTGCCCATCAATTTAAAAAAAAAATGTTTGTTATTATACAGGATTTATATAGCGCAGACAGTTTGCACAGTGCTTTACAACAGTACGATACACGATACAATTCAATACAGCAGGAATCAGAGGGCCCTGCTCATTAGAGCTTGCAATCTAGGAGGGAGGGTCAAGTGATACAAAGGGTAATAACTGTGGGGGGTGAGCTGATGAAGAAAATAAAAGAACAGTTTTTAGGTGGAGGCAGGGTTGGCTTCTCCGAAGAGAAAAAGTTTCAGGGATCGCCTAAAAGTAGATAGATTTGGAGATAGTCTGACAGATTGGTGTAGGGTATTCCAGAGGATGGGAGAGGCTCAGGAGAAGTCTGGGAGGAAGTGATGAGGGAGCTAGAGAGCAGGAGGTCTTTGGAGAAACGAAGAGGACAATTAGGTTGGTATGTTGAGACTAGGCATGCTATGTAGCTGGGGGCAGAGTTGTGGATGGCTTTGTAATTTTTATTGTTAGTATTTTGAATTAAATTTGTTGGATGAGTGGCAGCCAATGGAGGGATTGGCAGAGAGGGGTAGCAGATGCTGAGCAGTTTGTAAGGTGGATGAGTCTGGCAGCAGTATTCATGATGAACTGAAGAGGGGGTAGTCTATTTAAAGGTAAGCCAATGAGAAGGGAGTTGCAGTAGTCGAGGTGAGAGATAACCAGTGAATCGGGAGCTTTGTGGTTTCATTGGTTAGGAAGGGACGTAGTTTGGAGATGTTGCGGAGGTTGAGGCGGCAAGCTTTGGAAAGGGATTGGATGTGAGGCTGAAAGGAGAATTCAGAGACCAGGATAACACCTAGCACCCTGGCATGTGGGGATGGGTGGATGGTTGTGCCATTGCTCTTGACAGAGAAGTCAGGGGAAGGGGCACGTGGGGGAGGAAATCATAATATTTATAATCATATAATAATAATAGGCTCCATTCACAAGGCGGTATATTACCACATCTGAGTATACAGCACAGCTTTTTTCAAAACGTTTTTTGACATTCACTAAAAAACGCTACTAAAATACTGCAGGAGTTATTTTATGAAGTCATGCAGTATTTCAGTAGTGAAAGTCTGCAGTAGTTTACCACCAGTGGTAGCCACAGCCCTAACCCAGGCTCTAAATAGCTGGTTGTTAAGAAGCAGGCGGCCACCAGTGTCCTTAACAACTGATGAGTCATCATTGCCAGCATTTTTATTAAATAAAAATGTTGGCAATGAAAAATTAAGAAAACAAATGGCGTGGGGTCCCACCCAATGCATACCAGGCCATTTGGGTCTGGTATTGATTATAAGGGGAACCCCCACACCAAAATTTAAAACTAAATGGTGTGGGAACCCCCCAGAATCCATACCAGACCCTCATCTGAGCATGCAGCCGGCCGGGCAGCACAGGAAGGGGAATGAGAGAGTGCATCCCCCCTACTGACCATACCAGACCACATACCCTCAACATGGGGGGGTTCTTTGGGACAGGGGGGACCCCCAAAGCACCTTGCCCCCACATTGATGGGGACAATTGCCTCTTCCCCACAACTCTGGCCGATGGTTTTGGGGGTCTGAAGGCTTATCGGAATCTGGAAGCCCCCTTTAACAAGGGAGCCCCCAGATCATGCCCCCTGTGTGAATAAGTAGGGGCACATAGTACCCCTACTCATTCACCCAAAAAAAGTGTAGTGTAGAAAAAGACAGTAGGCAGTTTTTGAAAAGTCCTTTATTTAAAAACAAACAAAAACAAAAGGTCCCCTGGTGTAGATCCATCGTCAATCATGATGCCTTCGGCCACCGCCGACCCAAAAAAATAATTCTCTGCTCCCGCTGTCTGCCAGCTCTGCCATCTGACAGTTCTTAAAAAATAGGCAAGGGTGCCATCCAGTGACGTTCCTGGGTGGCATCGCCCTCTTGTGACATTACCTACCGGGGGTATGCTGGGTACCCCCTCTGACAGCCGAAGACTCATCGGTTGTTAAGGACGTATCGCTCGCCCAATCCTTAACGGCAATGTTGTTTACTGGTTGTTAAGGATGCTGCTGGCTGCTGGTCCCTTAAATATCACATGCCAGAACCGCTACTTATTTACCGCATGAATTTTTTTTTCCTTTTGTGAATTGACATTTTCAGGATCGCATGCAATATTTAGGAAAACACCTAAATACCGCATGCGATCTGTTTCTGTGAATGGAGCCCATTTCCCATTGCCCTCCCAGCCTTTTTGGTAATCTAAATCCTGAGAGTGCTCTCTCCAAACCATCAAAATGACCATTTATAATAAAAATTTTATCTGCCTGACCGACCTCAGGCTTGAAATAGCCATCATATCATTTTGTCCTGACCCTAGGGATACTTCCTATATTGCATACCCTTATCCCTCTCTCTGCCCTTTCTTCCCCTTTCCCCTTCCCCCTTTCATAGTTCACTTTGGTGGGGGTCATTGGACACCCGAGGGAATACATACTACCCCCTTCTTGATCCCAATTCGGGACTCAAAACCCATTCTTTTTGGGCTCACTTAGATGCACTTGGTGCATTGTCTCATTCAGATGCTATTACAGCCTCAGACTGATTATGTGGCTACTGAAATGTTCAGGTTCTTGGTCCTCTATTTATTCTTCTACTTTCACTCCTCCTTTCTTATTCCTTGGTCCCCCCTATTCCTTTTTTGCCATGGGGATCATCGTTTATTCTTCTATACATTCCTATATGCCTTTCTATTTTTTGCGACCTTGGCCTTTAATTGGCTTACTTTAAAAGTGCAATTCACCACAAAAGAGACGCATTTGCATGTACATGCATAAAATACTGACCAGTATTGTTTGTATTTGAAACATTAGTGACCTAAATGTGGCACTAGTGTATGGATATTTACATGCCTGTATGGATGGGTCCATTGAAAGCAATGGGCTGCAATCAAATTAGTGGAAAACATCTGAATGCCTAAAAACATGCAATTTTTGATGTCCATGGGCAAGAGTCATTTGAGTTTATATTTGCAGCATGTGGGTCATTACATTGAAAAGAAAAATTTGTGAATGTGTTAAAAAATTAGCTTGCATTCGCTGCGCATTTGCCCCTGATGTAAGAAACGTACACGGTTTAGGAGATATTTACAAAAAGACAGGCACCGCTGTATATGGCGCATGCGCTCGTGGCGGCTCCCATGCGCATGCGCGTGGGAGTGACGTCATTGCGGCTCCGGCGAATGACAGCGCCAGAACAGCGAGACCCGGAAGTCACTCTGGGATTGATGGCAGCGGAGGAGGACGTGGACGAGGGTTGCTTCGGGGGCTTCATTCTCAGGTAAGTTATTCATAATAAGCTAGTATGCTATGCATACTAGCTCATTATGCCTTTGCCTTGCAGGTTCCATTTAAAAAAAAAAAATCTCAGTGGCTTTACTTCCTCTTTAAAGACATTCCATTTAAGAACCTTGAGCATTAATCTGGAGCCCCGTGTGGCTATAATGGCTTCCACGTTTCAGGGAAAGCTTTCTACTAGATTTTTAAGTTTTTCTGTGGGAATGTGTGACCATTCAGCCAAAATATAATTTGTGAGGTCAGGTATTGATTGATGTTGGACAAGAAGACCTGGTTTGCATTTGGTTTTCCACTTCATTCCAAGGGTGTTTAAAAGGGTTAAGGTCAGGGCTGTGTATAAGCCATTTGAGTTTCTCCACACCAAACTTGTCAAACTGTGTCTTTATAGACCTATGCACATACAGAGGCACAGGCATGGGTTAGAAGCACACAGTTGCCTTAATGTAAATGTTTACTGTGCCATTAATTGGAGCATAAATTACCCGAACTCAGTAATTTGAAGGGGAGTGCACATACTTTTAGGCATATAATCAGTATGTCTATAAGGTGTCCACAAACATCTGGCAGATAATTTCAAAAAAATCGCCCATTAGTACACCCCCACACAAAACACTAAACAGTTATTACATTTGTGAAATTTCTTACCAATTATGAGATATGTCTGATTTAATTTTCAGGAAGTCAGCTCTGTGATTCAAAAAATGCATCATCTTTTCTGGCAGGGAGGATCTCTTAGAACAGTAACTGCATCATATCATCTTCTCTCTCTCTCTAACTGTAATCAGCCTACATTTCCTGTGAATCTTTGGGATGGGAGTGAATGTGGGAGGCACACTAGGCTTGTACATGTAAATGTGAACTTGCCCACTTCAACATAAATCACACCCCTCATTCTGCAGCCAGCAAGCCAACAAATAAAGCATGTTAATGTACAGTTGAGCTCATAAGTTTACATACCCTGGCAGAATTTATGATTTCTTGGCCATTTTTCACTCATGGTTCGTGTTTGGCTGAAGCAATGTATCATCAATCAACTGTGTTTACTCTTTTTAAATCATAATGACAACAGAAACTACCAAAATGACCCTGATAAAAAGTTTACATACCCTTGTGATTTTGGCCTGATAACATGCGCACAAGTTGACACAAAGGGGTTTGAATGGCTATTAAAGGTAACCATCCTCACCTGTGATCTGTTGTAATTAGCGTGTGTGTATAAAAGGTAAATGAGTTTCTGGACTCCTGACAGACCCTTGCATCTTTCATTCAGTGCTGCACTGACGTTTCTGGATTCTGAGTCATGGGGAAAGCAAAAGAATTGTCAAAGGATCTGTGGGAAAAGGTAGTTGAACTGTATAAAACAGGAAATGGATATAAAAAGATATCCAAGGAATTGAGAATGCCAATCAGCAGTGTTCAAACTCTAATCAAGAAGTGGAAAATGAGGGGTTCTGTTGAAACCAAACCACAGTCAGGTAGACAAACTAAAATTTCAGCCACAACTGCCAGGAAAATTGTTTTGTGATGCAAAGAAAAACCCATAAATAACTTCAGGTGAAATACAGGACTCTCTGTTTTTAAGCTGCACAATAATGAGACACTTGAAGAAAGATGAGCTGCAAGGTCGAGTCACCAGAAGAAAGCCATTACTACACAAATGCCACAAAGTTTCCTGCTTACAATATGCCAAACAGCACAGAGACAAGCCTCAAACCTTCTGGCACAAAGTCATTTGGAGTGATGAGACCAAAATGTAGCTTTTTGGCCACAACCATAAACGCTACATTTGGAGAGGAGTCAACAACAAGGCCTATGACGAAAGGTACGCCATTCCTACTGGGAAACATGGAGGTGGATCACTGA
>CM053028.1:123901316-123942861 GCA_028564925.1 Lithobates sylvaticus | reverse complement strand
TAGCAGGCTAGAAAGGGAGGGGACGAGTGAGCGTGGGGGGGGGGCAAACAGGGAAAAAAAAGGAGAAAAAAAAGCTTTCACCAAAGGCTCCCACCGTCTGCCAGCTCTGCCGCCTGACAGTTATTAACCGCTTCCTGGCCGCCTCCTGCACATTTACGTCGGCAGAATGGCACGGCTGGGCAAAAGCACGTACAGGTACGTCCCCTTTAAATTGCCCAGCCGTGGGTCACGCTCGCGAACCGGTCGGGATTCGTGATCATGGCCGCGGGACCAGCGGACCCGATCGCCGCTGGTGTCCCCGCGATCGGGTCACAGAGCTGAAGAACACTTCCTACACTGCCTGTCACTGATCGGCTGTTCCCTGTCATCGGGAAAGCCGATCAGTGACATCAGACATCAGCCACGCCCCCCTACTGTAAAAAAAAAAAAACACACACGTCACAGACCTAACCCCTCCCCGCCCCCTAGTGGTTAACTCTTTCACTGCCAGTGTCATTTATACAGGAATCAATGCATTTAAATAGCATTGATTGCTGTATAAATGACAATGGTCCCAAAAATGTGTCAAAAATGTCCGATGTGTCCGCCATAATGTCGCAGTCACAATAAAAATCGCTGATCGCCGCCATTACTAGTAAAAAAAAAAATATTAATAAAAAATGCTATAAAACTATCCCCTATTTTGTAAATGCTATAACTTTTGCGCAAACCAATCAATAATCGCTAATTGCGATTTTTTTTATCAAAAATATGTAGAAGAATACGTATCGGCCTAAACTGAGGAAAAAAAAAATTTTATATATATTTTTTGGGGATATTTATTATATTATATTATATTATTATAGCAAAATAATTCTATTTTTGTTTATAGCGCAAAAAATAAAAACCGCAGGAGCGATCAAATACCACCAAAAGAAAGCTCTATTTGTGGGAAACAAAGGACGCCAATTTAGTTTGGGAGCCACGTCGCACAACCGCGCAATTGTCAGTTAAAGCGACGCAGTGCCGAATCGCAAAAAGGGGCCTGGTCCTTTGGCTGTAAATTGGTCCGGGGCTGAAGTGGTTAAATAACTAAGGGGCAGGGCCACCCAGGGCCGTCATTGTGTGATCGCACCCCCTCGTGTGATGTTGTTGGACAGGGGCATGCTGGGTCAATAGCGTCACAAGAGGGCGAGGTCACCTGGTGACTTCACTGGGTGGCCCCGCCCCTTAGTTATTTAAGAACTGACAGGCAGCGGAACTGGCAGACGGTGTGAGCCTTAGGTGTGAGCTGAGCTTTTTTTTTTTTTTTCGGGCCCGCGGTGGCAATGGGTGTCTGGATGGATCTACACTGGGGATCATTTAATTTATTTTTTATTTTTTTAGACATGTGCATTTCGTTATGTTCCGAATCGAAATTCGGACGAATTTTTCATTATTCGGACATTCGGATGCATCCGAATTACCGAATTACAATACTAACGAATTTTACCGAATCCGAATTTTTTTCGAATCGAAAAATCGCGGACGAAATTCGAAATATCTCAGGGTCACTTAGTGATAGAAACCCCAAATTTGGATATGTTATAGTGTTAGATCTACTGTGTTTGCATACCAAATTTTGGGTTTCTAGCTACAAGTGGCCCCGAGATATGTGGCCCCAAAGTCGGGTCGAAAAATGTCATTCTCTGCTGCAGAAAAGTGCTTGACATTTTGTGACCCGACTTTGGGGCCACATATCTCGGGGCCACTTATAGCTAGAAACCCCAAATTTGGTATGCAAACACAGTAGAACTAGCACTACAACCTCTCCAAATTTATATCACCAAGTGACCCCGAGATACGTGGACCCAAATCGGGTCGCAAAATATTTTCGAATTCGGTTGAAATCATTTCAAATGCAGTTGAAATATTTTCAAATGCAGTTGAAATATTTTCAAATGCAGTTGAAATATTTTCAAATCTGGTTGAAATTATTTCAACTGCATTAGAAACTATTTCAACCAGATTTGAAAATATTTCATCTGCATTAGAAACTATTTCTATCACCAAGTAACCCCGATATACGTGGACCCAAAGTCGGGGCGCAAAATATTTTCGAAATTCGGTTGAAAAAATTTCAAATGCAGTTGAAAAAATTTCAAATGCAGTTGAAAAAATTTCAAATGCAGTTGAAAAAATTTCAAATGCAGTTGAAAAAATTTCAAATGCAGTTGAAATAATTTCAAATCATGTTGATACTATTTCAAGCGGATTTGAAAATATTTTGCGACCCGACTTTGAAAAAAAAAATGAAATTGATTCTAACAGTCTGCAGAAGATCTGCAAAAAAAAAAAAGAAGTGAAATGGCTGTTAATAGTCTACAGGAGATCTGCTATTAAATTATATATTTTTTTCTATTCTGTTCTAATCTTTTCTATTTGAATTATAAATTTTGGAAGATGGTTATTTACTTATATACATCTGTCACATAAAAAAAAAGATGTGAAATGGCTGTCACGGATGTCGATCGCAAGGCAAGTACATATGCTGTATGTCATTGTCCACTTGCCACAACACCTGCCACAAGTGCCAAGACACCTGCCACGAGTGCCACGTGACCGACCACAAGTACCACGTGACCTGCCACGTGACCAAGTTGTGGATTGTCCACTTGCCATGTCACCTGCCACAAGTTATGGGGTTCCTAGCACCAAGTGACCCCCAGATATGGGGGATATGTCAAGTACTTTTCTACAGCAGAGAATTACATTTTGTGACCCGACTTTGTGGCCACATATCTCGGGGCCACTTATAGCTAGAAACCCCAACTTTGGTATGCAAACACAGTAGAACTAGCACTACAACCTCTCCAAATTTGGTGTTTCTATCACCAAGTAACCCCGAGATACGTGGACCCAAAGTCGGGTCGCAAAATATTTTCGAATTCGGTTGAAATAAATTCAAATGCAGTTGAAATTATTTCAAATGCAGTTGAAAAATTTTCAAATGCAGTTGAAAAAATTTCAACCAGATTTGAAAATATTTCATCTGCATTAGAAAAAATTTCAAATGCAGTTCGCAAAAAATTTTGAAATAATTTCAAATGCAGTTGAAAAAATTTCAAATGCAGTTGAAAAAATTTTCAAATGCAGTTGAAAAAATTTCAAATGCAGTTGAAAAAATTTCAAATAATGTTGATACTATTTCAAGCGGATTTGAAAATATTTTGCGACCCGACTTTGAAAAAAAAAATGAAATTGATTCTAACAGTCTGCAGAAGATCTGCAAAAAAAAAAAAGAAGTGAAATGGCTGTTAATAGTCTACAGGAGATCTGCTATTAAATTATATATTTTTTTTCTATTCTGTTCTAATCTTTTCTATTTGAATTATAAATTTTGGAAGATGGTTATTTACTTATATACATCTGTCACATAAAAAAAAAAAGATGTGAAATGGCTGTCACGGATGTCGATCGCAAGGCAAGTACATATGCTGTATGTCATTGTCCACTTGCCACAACACCTGCCACAAGTGCCAAGACACCTGCCACGAGTGCCACGTGACCGACCACAAGTGCCACGTGACCTGCCACGTGACCAAGTTGTGGATTGTCCACTTGCCATGTCACCTGCCACAAGTTATGGGGTTCCTAGCACCAAGTGACCCCCAGATATGGGGGATATGTCAAGTACTTTTCTACAGCAGAGAATTACATTTTGTGACCCGACTTGGGGCCACATATCTCGGGGCCACTTATAGCTAGAAACCCCAAATTTGGTATGCAAACACAGTAGAACTAGCACTACAACCTCTCCAAATTTGGTGTTTATATCACCAAGTAACCCTGAGATACGTGGACCCAAAGTCGGGTCGCAAAATATTTTCGAATTCGGTTGAAAAAATTTCAAATGCAGTTGAAATATTTTCAAATCTGGTTGAAATTATTTCAACTGCATTAGAAACTATTTCAACCAGATTTGAAAATATTTCAACTGCATTAGAAACTATTTCTATCACCAAGTAACCCCGAGGTACATGGACCCAAAGTCGGGTCGCAAAATATTTTCGAATTCGGTTGAAAAAATTTCAAATGCAGTTGAAAAAATTTCAAATGCAGTTGAAAAAATTTCAAATGCAGTTGAAAAAATTTCAAATTTCAAATGCAGTTGAAAAAATTTCAAATGCAGTTGAAAAAATTTCAAATGCAGTTGAAAAAATTTCAAATGCAGTTGAAATAATTTCAATTCATGTTGATACTATTTCAAGCGGATTTGAAAATATTTTGCGACCCGACTTTGAAAAAAAAAAATGAAATTGATTCTAACAGTCTGCAGAAGATCTGCAAAAAAAAAAGAAGTGAAATGGCTGTTAATAGTCTACAGGAGATCTGCTATTAAATTATATATTTTTTTTCTATTCTGTTCTAATCTTTTCTATTTGAATTATAAATTTTGGAAGATGGTTATTTACTTATATACATCTGTCACATAAAAAAAAAAGATGTGAAATGGCTGTCACGGATGTCGATCGCAAGGCAAGTACATATGCTGTATGTCATTGTTCCACTTGCCACAACACCTGCCACAAGTGCCAAGACACCTGCCACGAGTGCCACGTGACCAACCACAAGTGCCACGTGACCTGCCACGTGACCAAGTTGTGGATTGTCCACTTGCCATGTCACCTGCCACAAGTTATGGGGTTCCTAGCACCAAGTGACCCCCAGATATGGGGGATATGTCAAGTACTTTTCTACAGCAGAGAATTACATTTTGTGACCCGATTTTGTGGCCACATATCTCGGGGCCACGTATAGCTAAAACCCCCAAATTTGGTATGCAAACACAGTAGAACTAGCACGACAACCTCTCCAAATTTGGTGTTTATATCACCAAGTGACCCCGAGATACGTGGACCCAAAGTCGGGTCGCAAAATATTTTCGAATTCGGTTGAAATAATTTCAAATGCAGTTGAAATATTTTCAAATCTGGTTGAAACTATTTCAACTGCATTAGAAACTATTTCAACCAGATTTGAAAATATTTCAACTGCATTAGAAACTATTTCAACTGCATTAGAAACTGTTTCAAATCTGGTTGAAATAGTTTCTAATGCAGTTGAAATAATTTCAAATCCAGAAGAAATATTTTTAAATTCGGTTGAAATATTTTTAAATCCGGTTGAAATATTTTCAAATCCGGTTGAAATAATTTCAAATGCGACTGATTTTTCGAATTCGGTCAAAAACGAAACAAAATCCGAAAACGAATTTAACGAATCTAACTAAACAAAATGAATTAATTAACGAATTAAATGAAACAAAACAATTTTTTTTATTTTTGCACGTCTAATACGGATGTCGATCGCAAGGCAAGTACATATGCTGTATGTCATTGTCCACTTGCCACATCACCTGCCACAAGTTGTGTATTGTTCACTTGCCACAAGTGCCACGACACCTGCCACGAGTGCCACGTGACCGGCCACGCGTGCCACATGACCGGCCACGAGTGCCACATGACCAGCCACGTGACCAAGTTGTGGATAGTCCACTTGCCACGTCACCTGCCACAAGTTGTGGGGTTCCTAGCACCAAGTGACCCCCAGATATGGGGGATATGTCAAGTACTTTTCTACAGCAGAGAATTAAATTTTGTGACCCGACTTTGGGGCCACATATCTCGGGGCCACTTATAGCTAGAAACACCAAATTTGGTATGCAAACACAGTAGAACTAGCACTACAACCTCTCCCCGAGATACGTGGACAAAATATTTTCGAATTCGGTTGAAATAATTTCTAATGCAGTTGAAATATTTTCAAATCTGGTTGAAATAGTTTCTAATGCAGTTGAAATAGTTTCAACCAGATTTGAAAATATTTCAACTGCATTTGAAATTATTTCAACCGAATTCGAAAATATTTTGTGACCCGACTTTGGGTCCACGTATCTCGGGGTTACTTGGTGATAGAAACACCAAATTTGGAGAGGTTGTAGTGCTAGTTCTACTGTGTTTGCATACCAAATTTGGGGATTCTAGCTATAAGTGGCCCCGAGATACGTGGCCCCAAAGTCGGGTCGCAAAATGTCAAGCACTTTTCTGCAGCAGAGAAGAAAATTTTTCGACCCGACTTTGGGGCCACATATCTCGGGGCCACTTGTAGCTAGAAACCCCAAATTTGGTATGCAAACACAGTAGAACTAGCACTATAACATATCCAAATTTGGTGTTTCTATCACCAAGTAACCCCGAGATACGTGGACCCAAAGTCGGGTCGCAAAATATTTTCGAATTCGAAAATCGGTCGAAAACTAAACGAAATCCGAAAACGAATTTAACAAATGTAACGAATCTAACTAAACGAAATTAATTAATTAACGAATTAAAACGAAACTAAACGAAACGAATTTTTTCCTTTTGCACATGTCTAGTCACAACACAACGGATGGCATGAGAATGGATGCCACTGTGCATAAAAGCACAACATAATGCATACGAAATGCATATGATAATGCATGTTAAATGCACATCAATGCACATGCATTTTACGAAACATAACAGTGAGTTTTTATGTGCAGAATAATGTGAAAAGATGCTAACTCATCTCATTACATCAGAGAGCTCCAAACCATGTTTCAGACAAACCACAGCCTCAACATTATCTACCATGCTGTACTGTTGGCTAATCAAAAAGGAAATCATGTTTCACGAGATAGGAAATGATGGGAAATCTCTCCAGTGTGTACATAGATACAATGTAAAAGGATTAGAAGCCATGGCATGTTTTTTTTATTGCTGTTCATGTCTCTATATCCCAGGGACAGACGTGTATAAAGAGGACCTACACTACACTACATTATACTCTTCTACTTGATTTATTCTAGTGTTGGATGTGTTTTTGTAGTAGGCCTTGTTGTTTACCATGTGTGTCTTCTGCCAGATACTGCTTTGGTCATCCATCTGTATGCATTTCAACTGCTAAGTCAGGATGCCAGTGGTTAAGGCACATGGCCATATTCAGGGATGTAATGGTGTGGTGAGTAAAAAAAAACGGAAATGTTTTATGGGCTTCTTGAACTTGGTTCTAGACCACGCTACACTACAGGAAACCCTTTAACTACTGACAATAGGATACAAAAAAACAAGGAATTCAGTTGTAGATGCACAGTGTTGGAACGAGTCTCTTAGTGTCACCTATAACATTTATTAAGCAGGCAGGCTGGTATAAATTCTAAGTGCATCTGTGTACACTGTTTGTTCTAAAGCCATGTTTCCACTTGCATCAGCACTGCCTGACAGGATTGAGACCTGCAGCATTTTTATGTTGTTCTTCTAAAGACAGAATCTGTTTAAGCATATTTTTTAATCTATAAAATGGACATATGACTAACCACATTGTAATAAAAAAAATGCAATACTCTGCATGAAACAAGATTTATTTTATGATATTCTAAAACTCTTTTGGAGAAAAGTTTTAAATAGCCTTTTATATCCAAGTTCATTAAAGTTGCAGAAAAAAAAAAGGAAAAGTTGAAATATTGTTTTTCTGCTATGCCAATTCTCTGGAAGAATAATGTCAGTCAATATCAGTCGTGGAGATAAAGCAATATGATAAGTAAGGGAAAAGATATCCTCCAAGACCAACGTTGCCTCTTGTGGCATAGAATACTTGACAGTAAGGTCATCAAGGTCTTTTCTTATGCTTTGTATATACACAAGAGGCATCGGTAATCAGCTTATGTATTGCTTGCTCTGTCATTGTGGTTTGTTTTTTATTGGCTTTAAAGTAAAAGAATTTGCTGCAACATTACTATCGTACATGTTAAAATAAATGCATGTTGGGCATATTTTGATCACTTACTAAAGCTGACTGTAGACATTACAGTCACATGAATATGTGCCCAGACTACACACTAAGGTATTTTATATAATACTTATTTCCTAAACATGGGGTGTGTCAGGTGTGCCTAAGAACACCCCAATCACCCCATGCTGTGCCAAAGTCGAGTCCTTTTCTCTGTCTCAAAAGTGAGACATCAGGGATCTATTTAGACTCCTGATGTTTCCCCAAAGCCCCCCAACGGGGCTCCTATATAATTGTAAAGAATAATAAAAAATGATATTGTAAAGCATAATAATAAGATAAATTTGTAAATATTAATACAAAAATAAAATAATAAAAATTAAAATGTACTGACACCGTCCACTGTCCTACTGACAAAAATCTCTGCCCTACTGACACCATCCATTGCTCAACTTATACTGTCCACTGCTCTACTGACTGACACCAGCCACTGTCCTACTGACATCAACCTCTTCCCTATTGACATGTCCACTGCTCTACACTGTCCATGTTTTAATACATTTTAAAATGTTTGTCTACATTCATTTATTTATTTATTTTTTCAGAAAACATGGTCTTTGGCACTATTTATTAAATTCCTGAAAGTGCAGTGTTGGGATTAACTGGCTTTTGATATTGTCTTTCTAGTGAAGACTTCTCTAGTGAAGGCCCATAAGCTCCTCACCTCATGGAAAGTTGCAGCAGGTTGGGGTTAGCTGGAAAATGCTTTAGAGATGCATATGGCTACTAGGTACTTCCTAAATAAAAGCTGGTTGTTTGATTCCACTATCATGACATTAATTGGTATATTTACTACCATTACTCAAATGGAACTCTACATCTCTTGAGATAAGGAATTCTGGAATTCCTCTACCCATTTTGCTGCATAGGAAGGAGCAGAGGCGTACATGGGTATAATCCTCTTCTGACTCCTCTGTCAGTCTAGAAAGAATGGAGATAATTCAAGTGATACTAAAGCTAATGCATTGCTTGCATTAAGGTAAAACATGTTTTATATTTTCCTTTCTTCCCCTTCCCTGTGTGTAGGGAAAGAGAGGGGATAAGAGATCCGCGGCTGCATATCTTCTCCCCTCTCTTCCTCTTCACACATGACTCGAGCAGCAGCAGGAGCCATTGGCTCCTGCTGCTGTCAATCAAATGCAGTTACGAGGAAGTGGGGGGTGGGGATAAGCCCCTCTGTGTGAGTCTATGGAGCGCTGCTACATAGATTCAAGGCACGGAAGCAAGCAGACTGTGTACCTCCATAGCAAATGGCTTGCTATGGGTACATACTAAGAGGTCAGGAGGCCCTGACTCAGCACGTACTCTTAATAAGCAACAAGCCCTGGATGATCTAGTTGCTCTATTGGAAGAAAATGACTCTCCTGACCTAATAGACCGGATTGACATTTAATCCATATTGCAGCAACTGGACAACATCAAGCCTCAACATACTTTTTCCAACCCAATGTCTAAGCTGAAAGAACTCAACGCTATACACCCCTCCCAGTTCGAATCATGGCATATCCACCTTTTTGAGGTTGTTATGCCAGGAAATGTAAAACTTGAAGGTAGGTCCAAGTACAACCAGTAACTTGAATACTAGGGAAAGAAAGGCATTACACACGCTATCCAATAACTATTCTATTGCCATCAAACCTTCACACAAGGGTGACAACATTGTCCTAATGGACAATGAACACTATGTTCACATGAGCATGAGAATTTCGAACAATACTAACTGGTATCGACCTATTAATAAATCAGCAGTGGATAAGTTCGACCAAGAATTTTATCTAATGATCAAACAGGCATATTTTGACAATGTCATCCCAAAACATATGTGGGAATGCATAAGGACTAAGTTCCCCAGGGTAGCACCACTGACCCCCCCTGGGAGACCAATCATCTCTGGGAGAGGATCTATTAAGGAGAACCTTAATCGGGTTGTAGACGAACACTTGCGACCATTTGTCACCAGCCTACCCTCATACATTCGAGATATGATTCACTTTTTGCAAATGGTGGATGGAATCCATGTCCCTGGGTGCACTTTTTTGTTCACCATTGACGTGGAGGCCCTGTACAGTTTAATACCCCACATGTGACCGATGTGTATTCGACGGATCCTCTCCCAGACAAGTGACCGTGTGCAACCGTTTAATGAGTTTATCATTGCTTTACTTGAATACATCTTGCACCACAATTTGTTCTCCTTTAATGGCTCCCATTACCTCCAGTTGCAGGGAGTGGCTATATGGACCTGTTGTGCCCCAGCTTATGCCAACCTGTACCTGGGGGAGTGGGAGCGTCAGTAGTTCATGGATGAGGGTTTCTCGATGTATGCGGACCACATACTCATGTGGTATCGCTACATAGATGACATATTTGTGATATGAGAGGGCCCTGAGGCATTACTAGTATCTCTTCTCAGTACCCTTAACTGCAATAACTTTAAGTTGGGTTTCACAATGTCACATAGTGCCCCCAGTGTCACCTTTTTGTATGTAACGGTGTCCATAGACAGAAAGAACAATCTGTCATGCGACCTGTATCTCAAATCTACTGCAGGCAATAATATCCTACATGTCACCAGTTTCCACCCTCGTCCATTAATAATGTCTTTCCCCTATAGTCAATACCTACGTGCCAGGCGTAATTGCTATGATGAGAATACATTTATCATGGAGGCTAACTTACTTAGAACCTGTTTATTGGAGAGAGGATACAGCCATAAATGCCTTAAAAAGGCTTTCAAACGAGCATCCTCTATCCCAAGACAGAACCTCCCTTTTCCAAAAAAGAAAGCACCGAGGGCTAAAATTACTAAAAATTATCACAAAATATTCCACTGAACACAATAAAGTAAGCGGCATTATTTGCAAATATTGGCATTTATTGACCTCTGATCCCTTAATAGGCCCCTTTGTCCCCCCAGCTTCATTGATTACCTACAGACGAGTATCGTCTGTGGGCAATCAACTAGTACATAGCGAGTATCGGGGACATTCAAGAAGTGACCCATGCGAAGCGTGGGAAACCTTTCAATGTGGTTCATGCACATACTGTTAATATATGGGCACTAGAAGGCACACACGACTACCAAATGGCCGTGTGTTCATTCCAAAACACTTCACCAACTGTCAAACCATAGGGGTGGTGTATCTATTGCGATGTGAATGCGGGTGCTTTTATGTTGGAAAGGCTATACATACATTTTGGCAATGCATCTACCGCCATGTACTCAATATGCGACAGAAGGATCCTGAACTACCACTCGGAAGACATGTTGCATTGGTGCATGCAGACAAATTCCCCCGAGTCTCTTTTCTTGCTTTGGATCGAGTCCAAAAGCAGGTGGGGACCTGAACAAGTCCCTCCCCCAACAGGAACTGCGCTGGATCTCCAATTTAAATGTAACCTCACCCCCAGGCCTCAATGAAGCCTTTAACTTCAAATCTTTCTTCCAGAACTTTTCAACTGGAGGTTTTGAAAGAGATTTGTTATCTCCACATATGCATGTCTTGCCTTTGGCGATTAACATGCAGCGTTTGGATTGGAAAACTCACAGCATATACAATAGTGTAAGGAATATATTTTTTTGAAGTTGCAATGAATACTCTGTTTTCCATTTTTATGTTGTTTATCAATGCCCCTTTCCCTGTTCCAACCTTCATGTTCTCCAATTGTGTGGTTTTATGCTCTGTTTACAGCCTTATGGCCTGTGACATAGTTTGCCTATTTTTACATTGTTAACTTACAACTTATTCTGATTCTTTGGTATTTTTCAGGTCTTGATATGGTTGCCTATGGGATGCATCTCCCTACACTGCTTTTCTCAACCACTAGATGTCCTTGGTGGGTTTATACCGAACATATTACAGCACACACATTCAAGAATGACATTTCATGCAGGGCTAGTTAAAAACACCTGAACATATTCAAAAAATACAGGGGTTTGGTCACACTATATGGTTATATAGTGCTAAGCCCACTTACTGCGACAAAGTACCCAGAATTAGTGGGTCCTACCCTAGTAATAGAATGAAAGATCCTGACCAGGTTTTTTTTGGGTTAGAGCACCCCTCCCCCCCTTCGTTACCTCTTATTTAGTGGCCACCAGTGCATAGGAGGAATCCCTTCAGTTCTCCCACATAGAGGAGTTTGGCTCCCATGGTTGAGACACAGGATCTTTCATTCTATTACTAGGGTAGGACCCACTAATTCGGGGTACTTTGTCGCATTAAGTGGACTTAGCACTATATAACCATATAGTGTGACCAAACCCCCGTATTTTTTTAATATGTTCAGGTGTTTTTAACTAGCCCTGCATGAAATTTCATTCTTGAATGTGTGCGCTGTAATATGTTTGGTATTGTTTGTTGGTCTTATAGCAGCACCATCTTGAATTTAAAAACATTAGGGTGTGCTTCCCAAATATGTTATTGTACTTGGTTGGTTTATATCGCTCCACAGCATGCACAGGCCCCGCAGAGGTAGCAGGCTGATGGGACCTTCTTTACTGGCCGCAGCTGCGTGCATGAATGGCTGGCCCCACCAGATAGCGTTGCTCCTCCCTCTCCCTATATATATGCCATTAGTTCCTAGAGAACTACCTGTTCCTAGAGAGACTGGCTGCACTCCCTGCTCTCTAAACACTGGGACTCATACAAGGCTGTGTGATATGTCAATGTAAGTACATACTTTGAGGTTTTATTCCCTTAGTATCACATTTTGAATATGACCACTACTTGTCACTTGATTATAGATACATATGTCTTCATGCATGTGTTTATATACATCTCTTTAAACCTTTTGTTTAATGAACTTTATAAGGAACCTTTATCTCCATCCCCACTCATATCCATTTATTTGTATGGAATTTGAGAGGGGGATGTAGGATTCATGCAGTTATAGAATACATGTGCATACATGGCATATATCTCCTAGCCTAGTACTACTATAATCCCTTTACCCTTACTATTATTACCAGGTTTGGCGGTTCCACCTATATGCGATCCTTGTGAGAAATTTCTTGTCGCCATTTGGACATACCCTGATTAAGGAATGTACCCTGTATCTCCGAAACATGTTGGGAATCGATGGGTGAACCTCTGTGCAACCGGGTCCATATCTACATGAGACCGACCTAGGGTTCCCTGTTTCACGTTCAGAGTAATGTACAGTACATCGTTTTCTGTATGGTGATTCTTTCTTTGTTTTAATTGTTGATTGTACAATTTGATTACCATTTTTAACTTTTTTGTAATAAAATTTGATAATTTTTTTACTCCGGTCACCTTTCCGGTCACTGCCTCTAAAGTCCCATTGGGGGTCTCTTTTCTTTGTGTATATATACATTAGGGATGTGGCAGTCAGTCCTTTGGACTGGTTCAACACTAAGCTAAATCATGTACTACTAAGAGGAGGAGGAGCCAAAATCACCAGTAGAAAATATGAGAAGAGGAGGATCGGGGCTGCTCTGTGCAGTACCATTGCACAGAGCAGGTGAGTATAATATGTTTGTTATTTTAATAAAATAAAATGTTGCCTTTAGTAACACTTTAAGCATGTGGCAGCAAAAGACTGCAATGGCCCAAATAAAATCCCATTGGCATAACCCATGTAATCTATAATTTGTATCTTTGTTTAGGTAATATGAAAACTAAACCAAAAACAGAATCATGCTATCTGCTAAAGGTGGCAGACTAACTTAAAGTGGAGGGCCACCCTGAACAAAAACTTGATAAAAATGTTAATAACAATTTAAAAAAAAAAAAAAAATTTTTTTTTTACTTACCAGAAATGGCTGTTGCTAGGCAGATCGTCCTAATCTGCCTCTTCCTGTTCCACGAAGCTGTTCTGTCTTCTGCTCCTAGCGCCGTCTTCTAGTGAATGGGGCGTGGTGTGTTATGGGAACTGTGTGTCCCACAACACATCGCGTTCCCCATTCACAAAGCGCCGCGCGACGACTCGCGCATGCGCAGTAGGCCACGCGACGACTCGCGCATGCGCAATAGGAAACGGGCAGTGAAGCCGTATTCTTCGCTCCCCGTTTCCCTTACTGAGGATGGCGGCGCTGGGATCTCGGCCTCCACGACCGACATCGCGGGCGCCCTGGGAGGGTAAGTGTACTTTTTTTAGCTGAAACACCCCTTTAAATGTAGCTATGGGCACAGTAATGAAGTTACAAAAATGATGTAGCCGGTTGGTAGAATTAAACGAGCAGTGTTAAAGTGAAATTCCAGCTTAACCCTATTTACTTTTAAAACATTCCCCTCTTCCCTTCTAAAATCTATGTTTACTAACCTGTGTTAGAAAGATGTATATACATACCTATTTTCAGAAAGCTCAGGGCCGTTCACATCATCTCCCCTGTTCTCACGTCCACAAAAATACTCAAACACTAGCGCTCAGATGGCATTATATCCAGACAGTGGCGGCTGGTGAAGTTTTAGGATGGGGGGGCACCAGACCCGCCCCTCCTTTTTGACCCCTCTCACTTATAAGCCCCACCCCTTATAGCATCCACCCACTCTGTCCCCTGTATTCCACTTGCTTCCACCCATAGTGTCAAGAGTATACAGCTCAGCATCACAGGACAGAGTATACAGCCCCAGAATCACAGCAGAGTATACAGTCAAGAATCACAGCAGAGTATACAGTCCCAGAATCACAGCAGAGTATACAGTCCAGAATCACAGCAGAGTATACAGTCCAGAATCACAGCAGAGTATACAGTCCAGAATCACAGCAGTATATACAGTCCAGAATCATAGCAGAGTATAAAGCCCAGAATCACAGCAGAGTATACAGCCCAGACTCACAGCAGAGTATATAGCCCAGAATCACAGCAGAGGTATCCAGAGGTGTTACAGCTCGTAATCCTTCACAAGTTGCAGCTCTCCTTAGACTGGGAAATCTTGGCAAAGTAACTGTGAAAACACAGGAGGGCGCCTAGTGCATTGCCAACGCAAAGACATACCCACAAACATAAAATGGAACAGGTGTATCAAATAGCCACTCCAGCCATGTGGCGATGCCATCTGACCACATGTGCAAAAAACATCGGCCTAACAACCTTGGCAGGTGTGTTCAGATTAGGATGGATCTGGAAACCCTGATGTAAAAGGGGGGGACTCTGGGGACCCTGATGTAGCGGGGTGGCTCTGAGGACCCTGATGTAAGTGGGGGACTCTGGGGACCTGGATGTAAGAGGGGGACCCTGATATAAGGAGGAGGGGGAACCCTTATGTAAAGGTGGGACTCTGGGAACCTGATGTAACTAGGGAAAAAATCTGGGAACCCTGATTTAAGAGAGTGACTCTGGGGAAACTGATGTATTGTGGGGGTGAATCTTGGGACTCTGACATAAGGTGTGATTGTGGACACCCTGAAAGGACTCTTTTGTAGATCAGGGCTTGGATGTAAGGGGGAACTCTGATGGCAGCAGCACTTTTAAAAAAAAGTTTATTGCAGATTAATTTGGATAGGGCTTAGGGAGGCTGTGGGATACTGCAGAATACTAATCAGGAAAGTGAGGATACTCTGTACTTTGCAGTTACTTCTTAACACAGTCATTTTAGCAGTAGGACATCACAAAGTGAACAGCACTGGGACACCATTGGCAAAGTTCCACTTCCTAAAACTCAATCTATGAAAACCGAGCTCATAATATTCCCTCCCCCACGTGCCTCTTCCCCTGACTTCTCTGTCAAGATCGATGGCACAACTATTAACCCACCCCTGCATGCCAAGGTTCTGGGCGTTATCCTGGACTCTGAACTCTGAGCTTGCCGCCTCAACCTAATCAACATCTCCAAAATACAACCCTTCCTAACCAATGACACCACAAAGCTTGTAATCCACTTCCTGGTTATCTCTTGCCTCGACTCCGGCAACTCCCTCCTCATTGGCTTACCTTTACAAAGGATATCCCCTCTTCAGTCCATCATGAATGTTGCTGCTCAACCACCTTACCAACTTTTCAATATCTGCTACTTCTCTCTGCCGATCCTTCCACCGGCTTCCGTCTACCCAACTAATTAAATTAAAAATACTAACAACAGCTTACAAATCCATCTACAACTCGGCCCCCAGCTACATCACTAACCTAGTCTCTAAATAACAACCAAAATATTCTCTTTGTTCCTCCAAAGACTTCTGGCTCTCTAGCTCCTCCTACCATGCTCACCTCCAGGACTTTTCCTGAGCCTCTCCCATCCATTGAAACTCCCTATCCCAATCTATCCTACTATTTTCTACTCTGTCTGCTTTTAGACAATTCCTAAAAACCCTTCTCTTTATAGAAGCCTATCCTGTCCCCACCTAACAAATGTACTTTTATTTTCTACATTACCTACATCACATCACCTCATACCCCACAACTATTACCTTTTGTATAATTTGACCCTTCCTCTTAGATTGTAAGCTCTAACAAGCAGGGCCCTCTAATTCCTCCTGTATCTGCCCTTATGTTGTAAAGAACTGTGCAAACTGTTGGCGCTATAAATATACTGAATAATAATAATGTTCCAGGCCAAACAAGCATTAAACATAGCGCACTAGGAGTTAACAGCAGCAACAGTTACTAGGATTCCTCTCGCAGATCTGTACTCATAGTGTCCCTGGGACTTGGACATCTCCCTCCAGACTCAGACAGTTTCCTCAGTGGAGCCTCCAGATCTGATCTTCAATAAAACTCCTTTGAGACTTCCAACTTGCAAAGAATTAGTAGCAGAATAGAACTCCCAGCTATGCACAGCTGGGACCTCAATGAGACAGGCAGCACCTTCAGCTGGACTGCCATGAGGCGCAACAGCTGTTCTGGCTGGGAACCTCTGGCTGGGAACCTCTCCTCCTGGGGAAGCACCCTGCTCTCTGAGGCTCCAAATAATTTATGCACTCCCCAACTATCATCTAGACACACCTCCCCAAGGATTGGCTAGGGCTGCACAAATATTTAGGCTGCTCATTAGACTCTCCCACCCTAGCCACCCACTACATTCTGGAAGTCTCCATAAGACAGGGGGGAGCAATCAAACTCACAGCCCAAACTAAATACATGCTGCTCTACTGGGTACAGGAGAGCCACAGAACTAAATTTGCCTAACCAAGCCTAGCAGCCTATCTGGAAGGGTGCTACACTGGTTTTTTATTAAGTTCTTCTTTAAGGTAGGCTCAGACAAAGTGATCAATTTCTGTGTGCAGAAAAGCATATGTAATAAAAAAAAAATTATTTTGTAAAAAGTATCCTTCATTCTGATGTTTATGAGTGTCTATGAGACTGTCACTTGTGACACAGTAATTAGGAGTATTTTGTAGGTACAAGGACTATGGTCACCCCATTTAAGTCCCTCTCTGCAATATCTGTCCAAGACCATTGTTCACGGCATGCTATGTGATACTGTTGTGCTATGCACGCCACTGTACTTGTTTTCCTGTTGTATCCCAAGTCTTTCATTATTTTAGTCACATTTTGTTACACTGTTTTGGCTTTTTAATTTTAGCCAGGCAGTTTCCTTGTTATGGAGGTTGTCAATGTTTATATATTGTTGATACCATTTAAATATCAATTCTCGTTTCTGTTATATTTCAGGCTGTCAGTAAAAATGTAAGACAAACAACAAGTGCCTGAAGCACTAGTAACTGTCAGTCACATGTGTATATATGTGGATAAAACACTATACTGTGGATACTTGCAGCTGGGATCCCAGATGTTCTGCTCAATGGTGGCTGCTCAGCTTGTACAACTGAATGATAGGAGCCAGGGTTCTCTGTCACTGTAAGCATGTACCCACATGTATCTAAATACTAAAGTTTTTTCAACAGGTTAATGTTGGAAAATGATGGACTTTTTAGGCGTATGATCTATATAAAAGTTTTTTTTATTAAAAACATAAAATATAAATGCAAAAATAATAAATCAAAAATCTAAAACAGATTGTTTGGAAAAACAGTCTAGCATAATATAGAAGTATTTAACAAGCTGATGTACAAATATGCTCAGGTAATATCGATGTGGTTCCAACAGAGTCACTATATTTAAATGCAATCATTCAAATTTCCTTGGAAAATTGTGACATCAAAGTAAACGAACAGAAGGAAACCATGAGTGAGCAGTTCAGTCATACAGAAAGACAGCTTGTTTGCAGTTGCTCTACATGTTACGCGTCCTAAGACGCTTCTTCAGGAGATTTCTATATTAAGAGTAAAAAAGAAAAGAAAAAGCAAATATGCAATAAATAAAAATTGTATGGTATAATATCATCATATGCGACATTAACTCAGAGGGAGCCATAGGCGCAGGAGCGTCAGCCGTCACCAATCTGTACAGGGAAAGGGAGGGAGGAAGAAGGGAGAGAAGAACAAAGAGGGGGGGGGGGGAGGGATTTGGGTGGGTGAGTGGGAAAGGGAAAAACCATGTGAATAGGGTGAGAGAAAAAGAAAACATGTGAGATGGAGTGAGAGGGTGTGCATCATGGGAACGGGTGCAATATAGTTCTTGCATGCTAAGTGTAGTTTGCCATTCTTACTTACATTCCCTATGGAGGGGAAGGGTTTAGTGGAGCGGGGAGCCAAAACTCGTTTCCTTACAGCGGCATCAGTGCTCTTGCAGTATACGTCTATCTCTGATTGGGAGTATTCTGTATTTAATATTTTAATGATAGATTGTTTTTACTTCTTGTATAGGTTCATACCGTCTATGTAGGCATGTCATTATTTACTGCTTCACAGTCAATGTACGCATGTACACATATGCAAGCATTGGGTAATACATATACATATGTGCAATATAAATACATATGTGTACATTGGGTAAGTTATATGTCCTCCCATATGTAGGTATATAAACCATACATAAGTGTGGGTGCGTATGCATTCCCATATTTGTCAATTTATATAGAGGAGAGGAATAATTTATAGTGCAGTAGTGTACATATTGATGGTGTCACGTACCTGGTGGTGCGAGCCCGAGATTGCAGGCGGGATCTCTGGGAAGCAGGCTCACAGGTAAACTGGATAGCAGAGCTGGCAGGATCACAGGAAGCAGGCTCACAGGTAAACTGGTTAGCGGAGTTGGCAGGATCACTGGAAACAGGCTCACAGGTAAACTGGATAGCAGAGCTGGCAGGATCACAGGAAGCAGGCTCACAGGTAAACTGGATAGCAGAGCTGGCAGGATCACAGGAAGCAGGCTCACAGGTAAACAGGATAGCAGAGCTGGCAGGATCACAGGAAGCAGGCTCACAGGTAAACTGGATAGCAGAGCTGGCAGGATCACAGGAAGCAGGCTCACAGGTAAACTGGATAGCAGAGCTGGCAGGATCACAGGAAGCAGGCTCACAGGTAAACTGGATAGCAGAGCTGGCAGGATCACAGGAAGCAGGCTCACAGGTAAACTGGATAGCAGAGCTGGCAGGATCACAGGAAGCAGGCTCACAGGTAAACTGGATAGCAGAGCTGGCAGGATCACAGGAAGCAGGCTCACAGGTACACTGGATAGCAGAGCTGGCAGGATCACAGGAAGCAGGCTCACAGGTACACTGGATAGCAGAGCTGGCAGGATCACAGGAAGCAGGCTCACCGGTAAACTGGATAGCAGAGCTGGCAGGATCACAGGAAGCAGGCTCACAGGTAAACTGGATAGCAGCGCTGGCAGGATCACTGGAAGGCTCACAGGTAACTGGATAGCAGCGCTGACAGGAGCTGGACAACGGCTTAGCAGGTAAGTTCACAGGTACACTTGGATAGCAGAGCTGACAGGAACCGGACAACGGCTTGACAAGCAGGTTCACAGGTAAGCTTGGATAGCAGAGCTGACAGGAACTGGACAACGGCTTGGCAAGCAGGTTCACAGGTAAGCTTGGATAGCAGAGCTGACAGGAACTGGACAACGGCTTGGCAAGCAGGTTCACAGGTAAACTGGATAGCAGAGCTGACAGGAACTGGACAACGGCTTGGCAAGCAGGTTCACAGGTAAGCTTGGATAGCAGAGCTGACAGGAACTGAACACAGGAAACGGAACCACGGACTGGACTGGAACCAACAGGTGAACAGGCTTGTTACAGAGGGTCAGACTGCAGACTGGACAAAGGCTAAACAAGGAACCAAAGTTCATCAAGAAGTAACATAGTGAGGAGCTTACTATGAGGAAAATAATTGGTGTTTGTACTTACCCTATTAAAAGAGATTTGCCAGTTTCTCAAAACGTTGATCCCATAGACTGGGATTGTTATTGAGTTAGTAGGTAAAGTGGAATAGAGTATGCAGGGAGAGCCAGCCTTCGAATCGTCTAGTTAGAAGGTACTTGTATGGGGAGGTGGAGGAAAACTCCCCAATTATTCCAAATACGTCCTAGTAGAGGAAAATAGTAGAATTAGGGACGAGTGTGTTGGTTAGTCTACGCTGGCATAGGGACTCCATAGAATGAGCATCATAAGTATTGCCTTATTTCGTACCTGATAGTGGCCGAGTTATGTTGGGGTTCCCCGCTCTGGCAGCTAGTTGAGAGGCTGCTGTATCTGACGGCAGCCCGGGCCGTCTTTTAAATGCAGCCGTCCCGGTAGTGACGTCATCGCGTAAACGCGGAGCGTCAAATTACCCGGCCAGGTCCTTTTGTGCATGCGCTCTAGACAGGGGAAGTGCGGCGTCGGCTGGTAAAGCCGCCGTAGCATTCCCAGCTTGTGCGCATGCGTTGGACACGGCACCCGGAAGAAGAACGATAGTATCGCTCTCCTCTGAGGCCGAAAGCATCACTATGGCTGGAATGAGTACAGCCAGCGACGCTTTGTGGCCGCATGATGCACTACACCAAGGACGCTCCAAATAACAATAGAAGTGGAACAGGAATGGGGAGTGAGGACCTGGAAATATGGGTGGGGGGTGAATAGAGGGACAAGGAATGTGAAGGAGAAGATATGTGACGGGTGACAGCCCATACAGCCAGGGACCTCCTCCAAAAACATCGCATAATTTATTAGAGCAATATCGATTGAGAGGTATCTAAAGTATCTTGAATATCAGTCCAATGCCAAAGGCACTGAAGTATACAGTTAGGGTAGAAATAGTATATATAAAGAAAAGAGATAACATAGATTACATATAATAATAAACATAAAAAAGAGGGGGTATATAGCATTACATAATTCTTCAAAAATGGTTAAATTTTTAGTATTGTTCTTCAATCAAAGATTGATATCAATTTAGCACGTATATCTCTCAATGATAAAGGCCGCATATATTAAATATGTAGCCTTCATCATATTAGAAACCTATTTGGTACAAAAATTAAATACTTGGTTGGTCTGTAAATTCTATATACCTTAGATGTTATTTGTTTATCCATTTAGAAAAACCAATAAAAATAGGGGGGGGGGGGGGAGGAGGGAAGGTTGAATAGTGGGATAATGGGAAAATGCAGACAGAGAAGTTGAGTATGTTAATTTTGAAAGAGGGAATATTTGAATAGTATATATTCTGCAGTGTATATGGGGAATGAAAGGAAACTCATGTTTGGATTAATAAATTAATTATTATAGCTACAGAAAAGATTTATATGAATGAGACTCATTAAGGCCGGGGGCATACATCGCATCCAACCGCTCTATCCACATAGTTTCCTTTTGTAGGATTAATCTATCCCAGTTCCCACCTCGTGGATCTTTGGGCACAACCGCTAATACACTTAAAGAGACACAAGAAGTGTCAAACCTATGATATAGGTCAATGTGCCTACTGACCGTGGTGAGCATTTTTCCATTGGAGGAAACATATACGTGGTCTTTTATTCGTTGCCACAGACAGCGAACTGTCTTGCCCACATAGAAGGCCCCGCAGGTGCATAGCATGAGGTAGATAACCCCTTGGGTGGTACAATCTGCTCTTGTTTTTAAAGTAAACATATCTCCTTTGGGTAGTCTAATAGTTTTGCTTTGGCATACCCATGGACAGAAGTCACAGTTACCACATTGAAATGTGCCATTTTGTTTCTTATCATTCTGTGGTGTATTAGAATAGTGGCTTGAGACTAGACGGTCACGTAACGATGTGGTTCGTCTAAAAGTAAGCTCAGGTCTGAGGCCAATATGTTTCCTCACAATTGGGTCCTGGTAGAGTAAGTGCCAGTGATTAGTGATAATATCACGAATTTCTTGGTGTTGGGAGGAATAGCGTGTAATGATTCTAGATTTAGCATTTTTGTCAGAGTCGTGTTCTTTCTTGGAATATAGAAGTGTGTTCCGTGGCTGCTTTAATACCTTGTTGTATGCTTTTCGTAAGAGAGATTTAGTGTATCCCCTCGCCCGCAGCCGTAATTGGAGGGATTTTGCCTCCAATATAAAGTCTTGAAGGTGTGTACAGTTTCTCCGTAGTCTTATGTATTGCGCATAAGGGATACTTCTTAATAATGCTGCGGGATGGGCACTGTCTGCATGTAAGATTGTATTACCGGCAGTTTCCTTTCTATAAAGGGTTGTGGCTAAGCAGTTCGTTTTATCTTTGAATATGACCAAATCCAAGAAGTTAATCCTGGACTGATTCATACTCAGAGTGAATTTTAAGTTAAACGAATTGATGTTGAGTGCTGACTTTCTTTAGAAAATCGAGTGTGTCTCGAGTGTAAGATGAAAGACTTACTACATGTGGTGTAAGGACTGAGTCTATCAGTCTACTAGCTCTCTCCGTGAGTGATCCGAAGTTATGGTGAACATTTTTTGTGTACCTTAGGCAAGGCATAAAAAGTGTGTTTATTTATTGTTCAAGTAGTTATAGGTATCTTGGTCTATCAAGTTATTGTGATAGCCTTGGTTTATGATCGTTAGGTATTGGTTCTGATACACGGAGAGGCTTGTAGAGGGTATTGGTTTGTACCAATCCTTATTATGTAGAATGTCATAACACATTGTTTCATAGGTTGATCTAGTCATTAAAACAACGTTACCTCCTTTGTCTGATGCTTTGATGATCAGATCGGGGTGGTTGTTGAGTTTGGAAATGGCATTTTCTCTGACAGGGGGTAAGATTGGTAGGATGTGAGTTAATCTGCATGCCCTTAATATCGCTGATTACACTCAATAAAAAAGTCCAGATATGAGCGTTAGTTGACAGATCTTGGAAATCGAGTGGATTAGGTTTGAACTTTTTGGGGAGTAGCAGTTGTGTTAGCGTGTTCAGCTGTGGATAGAGAAATATTTTGTGTTTGGAAAGTATCATTTGAAATAGTTATTGATTACATCATCATTGTTTTCTTCCAGGAGTATCATAAGATCCCTCGGAGTGGCTCTGAAATCCGCCATAGTATAATGTTTAATACTTTCTGCTAAGTTCGCGTTCCTGTCTGGTTCTCGATAAGTGGATTGGTCGAACATATATTTGTATGTACAGGTTCCCTTGCAGAACATGTATATATACTTAAATTAGCTCATATTTATCTAGATCTGTCTGAGGGGCAAAAGGGTTAATCCCAGATTTTTAACACTCCTCAATTCAATGTTGGTGAATTGTTATTGTGGTTTAATTGATAATATATCCAATTCAATGTTAGATGTGGATGAGGCTCCGCCATCTGAAAAATTGGATGTGTTGAGTGGGTATTGATTCCAGGTGTGAATCTAGTGTAGTTTGTTCTAGTGATTGTTGAAAATTTGCGGAAGGATTGTTGGAGTCATTGATGAGTAGCAAGAATAGGCCAGGGAGAGGGCTAGGTGATTAGTTTGTTGAATGGAAATGGCAATTTGTGATCCGGTGGATAGTGGGTCAACAAAGGCCTAACATGTGTGGTAGAGGTACCAGTCCAAATCAGGAAGATGTCATCTATGTAACAAAGGCTAACAGTGTGGTAGAGGTACCAGTCCAAATCAGGAAGATGTCATCTATGTACCTCATCCAGGACATGACCTGGTCGGTGTACACAGATAATTCCTCCGTTGAAAAGATGTAACGTTCCCACCCCCCCCCCAGGTACAGGTTTGCATATGCTGGCGCACAGCATGTGCCCATAGCAACTCCCTGTACCTGGAGGAAGTGGGACTCCTTGAAACTGAAATAGTTGTGTGTTAGAACAAATTTCAAGAGAGTAAGGATGAATTCATTGTAATTCCATTGGGTATGGGGTTCTTCGTAAAGGAAGGTGCGAACCATCTCGATGCCCTGCTCGTGAGGGATGCTGGAGTATAGTGACTCCACATCCAAAGTCACGAGAAGGGCATCGGGAGGGACCACCAATCCTTCGACTTTCTTTAGAAAATCGAGTGTGTCTCGAGTGTAAGATGAAAGACTTACTACATGTGGTGTAAGGACTGAGTCTATCAGTCTACTAGCTCTCTCCGTGAGTGATCCGATACCCGAAATAATAGGTCGACCGGGTATGGGTGAACATTTTTTGTGTACCTTAGGCAAGGCATAAAAAGTGGCCTCCTTAGGGAATTTATTGTTCAAGTAGTTATAGGTATCTTGGTCTATCAAGTTATTGTGATAGCCTTGGTTTATGATCGTTAGGTATTGGTTCTGATACACGGAGAGGCTTGTAGAGGGTATTGGTTTGTACCAATCCTTATTATGTAGAATGTCATAACACATTGTTTCATAGGTTGATCTAGTCATTAAAACAACGTTACCTCCTTTGTCTGATGCTTTGATGATCAGATCGGGGTGGTTGTTGAGTTTGGAAATGGCATTTCTCTGACAGGGGGTAAGATTGGTAGGATGTGAGTTAATCTGCATGCCCTTAATATCGCTGATTACACTCAATAAAAAAGTCCAGATATGAGCGTTAGTTGACAGATCTGGAAATCGAGTGGATTTAGGTTTGAACTTTTTGGGAGTAGCAGTTGTGTTAGTGTGTTCAGCTGTGGATAGAGAAATATTTTGTGTTTGGAAAGTATCATTTGAAATAGTATTGATTACATCATCATTGTTTTCTTCCAGGAGTATCATAAGATCCCGGAGTGCTCTGAAATCCGCCATAGTATAATGTTTAATACTTTCTGCTAGTTCGCGTTCCTGTCTGGTTCTGATAGTGGATTGGTCGAACATATATTTGTATGTCAGGTTCCTTGCAAACATGTATATATCCTTAATTAGCTCATATTTATCTAGATCTGTTGAGGGGCAAAAGCTTAATCCCAGTTTTAACACTTCCAATTCAATGTTGGTGAATTGGTATGTGGTTAAATTGATTATATCCAATTCTATGTTAGATGTGGATGAGGCTCCGCCATCTGAAAATTTGGTTGTGTTGTGGCTAGTGAGGCCAGGTGTGAATCTAGTGTAGTTTGTCTAGTGATTGTTGAATTGGGATTGTTGGGAGTCAATTGTGTAGCAAGAATAGGGCCAGGTGTGGCTGGGTGATTAGTTGTTGATGAATTGGCTATTTGTGATCCGGTGATAGTGGGTACGTTGGAAGAAATGCGTGTGGGAAGTGAGTTTGCTAAAGGAGGACCTCTAGAGGTTTGTGGTTGTGTATTGAGGATTTGTGCTGCTTGTTGGGCTATGTTACCCATATATTTATTTTGTGATCTAGCACCACCACCATGATTAGCTAGAGTGTCTGGTTGGGAGTGAGTCCTAGGTTTGTTTTCATTATTGCTTGATCTTTTTGGATAGGGTGTGAAGTGTCCACCACCATGACCCCTCTTACGTGATCCTGAGTTTGTGCTGTTGGATGTTGAAGTTTCTCGTCTGGTAGTTAGCTGTGAAGGAATGGTAGACATGGAAGAGTCAGATTCAGTATCATCTTCGGTTAAACCAAAATCATTGCCCAATTGTCTGCCCCGGGTGTTATTTCTAGGTCCTCTTCCTTGATGGGAGCTTTGCCATTTGTATGCAAAGCCCTCCATGAAGGCCAATTTGTCTTTTGACATTTTGTTTTGTTTTTTGAAAATAATATCTTTAGTTATTTTTGTAATATAGTCTTTGACTTCCTGCCATCGTTTTGCATATTGAGCATGGTCTCTAATTGATTCATTGGTTGATTGCAACATCAGTATATCCTGATCGAGACTTAGCAGTTCTGATTGGTATTGTGTTATAAGTATTTTCATGAGTTCCACACTGCATTGTGTGAGAACTTTTTCCCAGGATTTTTTAAAATCCTGGGTATAATTTTGAAAAGAGGGGTATAGATGTGTCCGAAGGCCAATTGGACTGATATTCTCTCGGATATACTGTTGCAGAAAGTCAACGTGCCAATAAAGATTAGACTTCTTTTTAAGAAGCCTCTTCATTTTATTCATATATTGGTTGATATTAATTTCTGGACCTGTATCTAGGTTGACATTGGTTTGAATCTCACTCATATAGCCCGTCCAGGCTGTGCCAATAAAGTCCATGATTCTCCAACACCAAAATAAAACCAAGAAAGATAATGTTGTTGGGGGGGGGGGGGAAAGGGGGGGGGGGAGAAGAAAAAAAAAAAGGAGAGGATTGGGAATGTGAGAAGTTAGGAAGGAATTGGTTTTAGAAAAAGGGCGGATATACAAAGTAAGAGTAAAATTATATATGTAAATATCTCATCTGCTGGATAAATCACAGAAAAATGAGAAGGAGAAGGAGGGAAGAAAAATTCATATGGATTTAATAATTAGTCAAATAGGGTTCCTATACCCATATTTCAATCCGATGTTTCCTGGTTGTTTTGGAACAGGGGATGGAAATAGATAAAAGTTTTGTTTTTAGAGAAAAACAAGGTGGCCTTAATTGCCTAGCTATGTATAAACCATACAGGAAAAATGTGTGCTTCCACCCTAATACAGTCTTTTGAAAAATTGAATTTATCCCCGTATCATCACGTAATGGTGTTGTGGATACGGTACAAAGTATAGAAAATAGTTGCCACGTCCCGAAAATTTGAATCTAAATACTAAAGTTTTTTCAACAGGTTAATGTTGGAGAATGATGGACTTTTTAGGCGTATGATCTATATAAAAGTTTTTTTATTAAAAACATAAAATATAAATGCAAAAATAATAAATCAAAAATCTAAAACAGATTGTTTGGAAAAACAGTCTAGCATAATATAGAAGTATTTAACAAGCTGATGTACAAATATGCTCAGGTAATATCGATGTGGTTCCAACAGAGTCACTATATTTAAATGCAATCATTCAAATTTCCTTGGAAAATTGTGACATCAAAGTAAACGAACAGAAGGAAACCATGAGTGAGCAGTTCAGTCATACAGAAAGACAGCTTGTTTGCAGTTGCTCTACATGTTACGCGTCCTAAGACGCTTCTTCAGGAGCTTTCTATATTAAGAGTAAAAAAGAAAAGAAAAAGCAAATATGCAATAAATAAAAATGGTATGGTATAATATCATCATATGCGACATTAACTCAGAGGGAGCCATAGGCGCAGGAGCGTCAGCCGTCACCAATCTGTACAGGGAAAGGGAGGGAGGAAGAAGGGAGAGAAGAACAAAGAGGGGGGGGGAGGGATTTGGGTGGGTGAGTGGGAAAGGGAAAAACCATGTGAATAGGGTGAGAGAAAAAGAAAACATGTGAGATGGAGTGAGAGGGTGTGCATCATGGGAACGGGTGCAATATAGTTCTTGCATGCTAAGTGTAGTTTGCCATTCTTACTTACATTCCCTATGGAGGGGAAGGGTTTAAGGGTCCCCAATTGGGGAGTTTTCCTCCACCTCCCCATACAAGTACCTTCTAACTAGACGATTCGAAGGCTGGCTCTCCCTGCATACTCTATTCCACTTTACCTACTAACTCAATAACAATCCCAGTCTATGGGATCAACGTTTTGAGAAACTGGCAAATCTCTTTTAATAGGGTAAGTACAAACACCAATTATTTTCCTCATAGTAAGCTCCTCACTATGTTACCATCAATATGTACACTACTGCACTATAAATTATTCCTCTCCTCTATATAAATTGACAAATATGGGAATGCATACGCACCCACACTTATGTATGGTTTATATACCTACATATGGGAGGACATATAACTTACCCAATGTACACATATGTATTTATATTGCACATATGTATATGTATTACCCAATGCTTGCATATGTGTACATGCGTACATTGACTGTGAAGCAGTAAATAATGACATGCCTACATAGACGGTATGAACCTATACAAGAAGTAAAAACAATCTATCATTAAAATATTAAATACAGAATACTCCCAATCAGAGATAGACGTATACTGCAAGAGCACTGATGCCGCTGTAAGGAAACGAGTTTTGGCTCCCCGCTCCACTAAACCCTTCCCCTCCATAGGGAATGTAAGTAAGAATGGCAAACTACACTTAGCATGCAAGAACTATATTGCACCCGTTCCCATGATGCACACCCTCTCACTCCATCTCACATGTTTTCTTTTTCTCTCACCCTATTCACATGGTTTTTCCCTTTCCCACTCACCCACCCAAATCCCTCCCCCCCCCCTCTTTGTTCTTCTCTCCCTTCTTCCTCCCTCCCTTTCCCTGTACAGATTGGTGACGGCTGACGCTCCTGCGCCTATGGCTCCCTCTGAGTTAATGTCGCATATGATGTTATTATACCATACAATTTTTATTTATTGCATATTTGCTTTTTCTTTTCTTTTTTACTCTTAATATAGAAATCTCCTGAAGAAGCGTCTTAGGACGCGTAACATGTAGAGCAACTGCAAACAAGCTGTCTTTCTGTATGACTGAACTGCTCACTCATGGTTTCCTTCTGTTCGTTTACTTTGATGTCACAATTTTCCAAGGAAATTTGAATGATTGCATTTAAATATAGTGACTCTGTTGGAACCACATCGATATTACCTGAGCATATTTGTACATCAGCTTGTTAAATACTTCTATATTATGCTAGACTGTTTTTCCAAACAATCTGTTTTAGATTTTTGATTTATTATTTTTGCATTTATATTTTATGTTTTTAATAAAAAAACTTTTATATAGATCATACGCCTAAAAAGTCCATCATTCTCCAACATTAACCTGTTGAAAAAACTTTAGTATTTAGATTCAAATTTTCGGGACGTGGCAACTATTTTCTATACTTTGTACCGTATCCACAACACCATTACGTGATGATACGGGGATAAATTCAATTTTTCAAAAGTCCACATGTATCTAAAAATCCTGTGGTTACCCACAGATAGGGACATATGTCCACTCCTGGACACAATCTATCTGAGTCCAGGTGCAGACACCTGTTCTTAACTGCAGGTAACTACTGGATTATGGATAGATACTTACAGAGATGAAGAGCCATGGTTCCTGTCAGCCTGTCATTCAGCTGAACAAGTTCAGCAGTCACCACTGATCGGAACACCTGGGATCCCAGCCGCAAGTATCCACAGTATACTTGCCAGAGGAAACCCCATGTGAATAAGGCCTAATAATGGACCCAATGATAATTTGGTTTATGTTTTTAATTTTACATACTTATGCCCCGTACACACAATCGGACATTGATCGGACATTTCGACAACAAAATCCATGGATTTTTCCCGACGGAAGTTGGCTCAAACTTGTCTTGCGTTCACACGGTCACACAAAGTTGGTAGAAAGTTGGGAAGAAATTGCGAATGTCAAGAACGTGGTGATGTACAACACGTACGACAAGCCGAGAAAAATTAAGTTCAATAGCCAGTGCGGCTCTTCTGCTTGATTCCGAGCATGCGTGGAACTTTGTGCGTCGGAATTGTGTATACACGATTGAAATTTCAGACAATGGATTTTGTTCCATATCTCAAATTTTGTGTGACGGAAATTTCAATGGAAAATGTCCGATGGAGCCTACACAGTCAAAATTTCTGACAAAAAGCTCCCATTGAACATTTTCCGTCGGAAAATCCAACCGTGTGTACGGGGCATTATGCTTTTTCTGTAATGTACTTGTAGGTAGGTGCAGTTAGCTACCCTTCCATTAGGTGGCTCTGTACCAGAATACTATCTGGCTACAGTAAGTAATGTCATCAGGTGCTAGGCCTCTTTTAGGTAGAGCCCTCCTGTCATGGGTGAGTCAGTGCCCTATTATAAGCCAGGTTGTGAGGATAAATACCCCACACCTATGTGGATGTAACCAGCACATCTAGGCCCTGGGCAGGGGAGGAGGTTGGGAGAAGTAGACCAGCACTCAGGCTACTTTCACACTGAGGCGAGAAGGCGTTAGCGGTAAAGCACCGCTAGTTTTAGTGGCGCTTTACCGCTGTTATAGGGGCGCTTTTATCCTCCCCCTCTAGCGGCCGACGAAAGGGTTAAAACCGCCCATAAAGCACCGGTGTGGAATCGCTTTGCAGGCGTATACACCTCTCCCGCATCGCCCCAAAGATGCTGCAAGCGCACCGCCCCAGTGTGACAGCACTTGGGCTTTCACACTGAGGAGGCTTGACAGGCACTTTTCAGGTGCTTTACAGGCACTATTTTTAGCGCTAAAATGCCTGAAAAGCACCCCAGTGTGAAAGGGATCTCAGTGAGAGCAAGCTCTAATCTCTCTGTCCCTTAGGAGTTGGGGGGCCAGGATTGCAAAAAGCTTTTCAGGCCAGGCCAGGAGTTCCCTGTGTGAGCACGCTTCCCGGGAGAGGTGTACCTAGCAAGGAGGTGACTACAGAGAGCACAGTCCTGTACTGATGACCCCAGGTAGAGGAGAGACTATAAGGGAGATGGCTGCTGAGGTGCCACATATGCTTTCCCATGTGACTACTGTGGACCATCCACTAACTGTAACTGACTGTGTAATGTCAAATGACTTCAGAATCTACTGTATGTCTCAGTGATGTGACTCTTATGCCATTTCCTGAATTCCACCAGTAAAGTGCAGCAAAACTACTTTTACCTGTGGACAGTGCTTCCTTCGGGGTTGTAAATGTCGTCGGCTGGAAATGTCATGTGGAGGCCTCTGGCATTAGGTGGGGCACTAGATGGCAGAGGGTTCAGCCTCAGCAGAAGGGATAGTGTTCTAGCAGAACAGGAGCGGGTGTGGGGACTTGTGCTCTTGACACCAAATCTAGCCAATCACGAAGCCCCTCTTACATATTGCATATTAAGACCAATCTGATTTATTATACTAAAGCCAATTCTTTAAATGATGAATTTAATTTGTTGTTATGGATTATTACACCTTGCAGTTGACTAATTGCTTTATTGAATAGGTCTGTTTTTTTATATCATAGGTGTGAACATAAGCTCCAGTCTACAGAACAAATTAAAGCTTTAGCTGCACACTAACACTAATATGAAAACAAAATTATTCTTTTTTTGCTGCTATTAAATTAGTTCTGTTTTATTTCCGGTATTAATAGCATTTCAGTTTGTTCTACTTCCTAGAGTGCTGTGAAATTTAGCTTTTACGCATTTCATTAGATGAAAATGGAATGACACCTTCCAAGCCCCTGAAGTACGCCAATATCCCACTGAGATAGCATGGAATGCAATTAGGTCTGCAGCCCAGTAGTGTTAGCCAATTTATCTTTTACTGCGCATCCCACAGTCAAATGCTGCGTTATATAGAATGAATAATTGCAATGGCTTGTCTTCCCTTCCCCTGAGATACTTGCCAGCCCCCCATTACACAGCTCATTCTGTTATCCCTGGACCCTCCAGCAATATAATGCAATGTACACATGAGCACCAAAAAAGATTGCTTGTCGCACATTGGTCCTGGGTACTATCCAAATGCCACTGTGTGGGAGACTCTGTGCCCTATTATTTTTCATTTTATAATAATAAATGTAATTAATAAATAACGGTATCATTTTTTATGTTTTATGATTATTTTGTTGGCATTGGGCGATGATGGTAGTTTGAGTTGAGGATACAGTCCTCGTTAACGTTATTGCTTCGCTAAGAAGGGCTCACCCAGTGAGAATGAATGGGACTGTTTTCAAGGCATTCACTTGTTCTACGTCCACCTGTTCATGCACCAAATGGACAAATATGACAACACTGATCTGGTGACACACGCAAAATGTTAAGGACCCTACAGTCAACAACAGAGAAAGAATTACTGTTTGTATGGGCTGCAGTTTTCCGACGTGTAATTCCAGGATTATGTGTAAATCCCTTATGCCAACAAACTGCTGGTGTCTTATTTTCAGAAATCTTTTCCGGCTTTGTCATAATAAGGATAATTTTTCTATTAATATTAACAATCCTACTAGCTTTAACAATATAAAAGATTATGCTAGCATTTAACTGACTAAATGGCTTCTACATTAACTAAGTGTTATATAAAAGATTCTTAAAACATTCTCAAACATGAGTGCTGGGTTCTACCATTCATCAATCTCTGCTTCAGATTTAGGTGCTCATCAGGAAAAAGGAGGCTATTGAATGGACACAATCAGATGCAGCAGCTTGAATTAATTTAAAAGCACTGTGTATCACTAATGCCACTGTAATGCCAATATCACTAATGCCCTGTACACACAGTAGGATTTTCCGATGGAAAATGTGTCCGACTGTGTGTAGGCTCCATTACACATTTTCCATAAGAATTTCCGTCACACAAAATTTGAGATCTGGCTCTCAAATTTTCCGACAACAAAATCCGTTGTCGGAAATTCCGATCGTGTGTACACAATTCCGACGCACAAAGTGCCACACATGCTCGGAATCAAGCAGGAGAGCTGCACTGGCTATTGAACTTAATTTTTCTCGGCTCGTCGTACGTGTTGTATGTCACTGTGTTCTTGACGTTCTGAATTTCTGGCCAACTTTGTGTGACCGTGTGTATGCAAGACAAGTTTGAGCCAACATCCGTCTGAAAAAATCCCATGGATTTTGTTGTCAGAAAATCCTATTGTGTGTGCAGGGCAAAACAGTTGCTGTTTTCCCCCATAAAATATTAATTTCAACATGTTCAACTTCAAATTTTTACAACTCAATGCTGTTGATCTTCTCCAGCGTTTTAAGCCACTTTCTGTCTATATGTACTCAGCTATGCATCATTGTTCTGAACTGGTTTACTGATCGTGATGATGGTAAACTGTCAAGCGTCTGTGGTATTGAGCCCTTGTAGATCACCAACTCGTGGTTCCCCAGGGAACGCAGCCTGCTTCTTCACCATCGCCCCCTGATGGTGAGGATGGGCTTGCAGCAAGTTGGAACCAGGCCGCAACCCCTGGGTACACCCAGCTGAGAATGCAGAGACCACTTGCGTGTGCAAAGTGCAAAGAGCAAGAAATAACAGGCAATCCAGTAGACAAGCCAAGGTCAGGCCAAGCAGCAAACAAGCACAGACGGTAAACAAATTGGTACACAGGTAGTCAGGCACAGGGTACACGAGTACAAATGGGATCTCAGAGAACTGTGAAGTTGCCCAGGCAATGTGGGCTACACTGAGCATGCCTTATATAGGCAAGCAAACTAGGAGGTGGCCCAGGAAGTGATGGAAGGGAAGGAAATAAAAGCTCACAGAATAGCAGGCAATATCCATAGAAGAGCACAGCTAAACCACACATATGAAAGGAATCAAAGTAGAAAAGCACTGCAGGGAGGTAAAAATACAAAAGTAGGAAACTGCAGGCTAACTTGTGACATAAACCATGCTAGTACAATAAGCAGTGAAGGTCAGTGACCAGACTTGGCCAGAAGTGGCCAATAGCAAAGCTGAATCTTGAACTGAATTTTATCTCCCCGATACTTGAAAGTACTAGGTGTTTTCCCTCACTCCTTTGAGCCAAAAGAAGTAGTGAGGAGCAAAGCAAAATTAGTATGTAAAGCTGGGGAAGACAGCAGTTAATTGAACCAATTGAGTGGTTGTGATGTCTCTTCATGTTCCAAGTATAACCATAAAATGCATCCTGTAATGTACATTTACAATCAGTATAATACATATATTGGTAGCACTGTAAGAAATTTGGTCAAGGTACAGTTTTGTTTTTTAACTTTACATCCCCAAGCTCTTCGAGTGGATCAAGAAGTTAGGAATATGGGTATATGTACTCAAAATACATACACTTCTTCCAAAGGATTGGGTCCAATGAAGGGGACTGATGTTAAATTGGTCTATCCTGGCCCATGGGCCCTGTTCACCCATGTTTCAGTATTACACATATAGGAACAATATTCTGCCTGCTCAGGTCTGTATCCTTTAGTGTGTAGTGATTACCCCTGGGGGGGGGGGGGGGGCTGGAAATAAGCTAGGTCTCCCTTACCTAAGTCTGCCAGTCCAGGTACCAGCTCCAGAACACACCCACAAAATTTAGGCTGAGCTCAGGAGGACAGACTCTCAAGCAAAGTTCCTCAGTAGTGGCCTTAAGTATTGCTGGAGGTAGAGGGAACAGCCAGCTAGTTTGAGACTCTGAAGGGGCGTTCTCACTACAGGGCACTACAGGTGTCAGGTGTGCTGGAAATCACACAATAACACTAACAAGTGATCTAAGTGTTTTCTGTTTTGGGTACATGCAATTTACAATAGCGATTGTGCAGCATGTTTTTGCAAATGGCACATTTGACACATCTTGATTGTCTGTACAAGCTATACAGCTTTTAATAGAAATTGATCAAACATGCATTCTTATAGCGGGTACAAGCAGCTGTGAGTTTGCTAATCAATAGCCGCACTGTGACTACATGCCATCTGCACCTAGTTTAATCCCCCTTTTTTTTTTTTACAGTTCAAACAATGTGCAGTTAAAGAATTGCTAATATTTTTTAGATTTTTAACATGCAAAAAGATGTCTGTGACAAATTTTAAAACAGTTTTTCTGTAAATTCAGTTCCTTTTTTTCTATTCCCACTTGTTCTGTAAATACATAATAAAACACAATGGGGATTATTTCCGAAAGGCAAATCCACTTTGCACTACAAGTGAAAACTACAAGTGCAAAGTGCACTTGGAATTGCACTGAAAATGCACTTGGAAGTGCAGTCGCTGTAGATCCGAGGGGGACATGCAAGAAGAAAAAAAAAACAGCATTTTAGCTTGCACATGATTGGATGATAAAATCAGCAGAGCTACCCTTCATTTCAGATATACCCCTCAGATTTACAGCGACTGCACTTCCAAGTGCACTTTCAGTGCAATTTCAAGTGTACTTTGCACTTGTAGTTTGCACAAAGTGGATTTGCCTTTCGTAAAAAAAAACCATTGTGTTTTTTTAAATAACACTTTCTTTAGTTACCAGTATAGTATAGGGCCCATTCACAATGTTGCAATGTGGTATTGCTCTGTAATTCTGTCCATATTACATGGCACCCCAACATACCTGCACAGAAGCTGGGTGCTAAAAACAGTGCAAGTATTTTTTTTTTCTTTTTTGTGTGTGCTCTAGTGCATTGGCAATTCAATTAAACAAATGGTTTGTCCTAATGCAACACACATAGAGCCCAGTAAAATGTGTGTTTATTGGCCCAAGTTAACACAACACACTTGAATGTGAAAGTGTAAAGGCGCCTTTAGATGTAAATCAAATCACATTTTCAGAGCCATTCACGTAGATATCCAGAATATTCTTAACGCTGACTATAAACCTAACAATATGATCATGTTATAGTTAGTTAATTTTTCAGAAATAATGATCACTCCTGGATGAAAATTCTAATCAAATTCAACCATATCAATTTCATGTGTCATGTAGACAATTGTTTTCAAGCAAAAAGAATACTGTATTTGAAACAATAGAATTGTGATCCATCAATTTGTCATTATATGAATGGCCAACGTAAGGTTTCACCAACTTTTTCTTGCAATTGTATTTCCAACCTGAGAATCTGCTATAAGTCAGCTACAAGCACCCAGAGGGAGCCAAAATATATATATTGCTTGCAGGGATTCATCCAGTGCAATTTGGGAAGGGCTGGTCCTCTGAAATGAGTGCTTTGTTATCAATCCTGTTTTGCATTATTTGGGGGTTATATGGGGGAGGGCAGTTTAGTGACTAGGGAGAGTGAAAGGGGTGAGCTGACAGCAGCACTGTTTGAGAAACCAAAAACTATATTAACCGCTTGCTTACTGGGCACTTTTACCCCTTCCTGCCAAGGCAGCACTGATGGGCACTGATAGGCGGCATCAAGGGGGTAACTGATAGGCAGAACTGATGGCCACTAGTGAAGCGGCAATGGTGGGAATTGATGAGGCTGTACTGATGGGTGGCACTGATAGGGACTGATAGGTGGCACTGATGGGCACTAATAGGTGGTATTTTTGGGCACTGATAGGTGGCACAGAGAGGCGGCACTGATAGGTGGCACTGATGGGCACTGATAGGCTGCACTGGTGGGCACTGATGATGAGGCACTGATGGGCAGAGATAGTTGGCACTGGTGGGCACTCATAGGTGGCATTGATGGGCACTGATAAGCAGTACTGATGGGCACTGATTGGCAGCACTGGTGATCACTAAGGGGACCGATGTCCCTCTAACAGAAGACAGTTAATGGCTTTCTTTTCTTCATGCTGACAACTTGAAGAGAGAAAAAATCTGGGAACCAGCTTCTGTTTACTTTTTTCATTGGCTGACAGCTGATCAAAGGGCCCGCTGTGATTGGCAGGACTAAACTACCACAGGGCGAACCACGCGCGGGTGGCGCGAGAATGGGAGGACGTCCATGTACACCCTCCTGGCTCTTTAAGCCTGCTCTGTAGCCATCATTTTCGGCCATAGCGCGGGCGCAAAGTGGGTAACTCTATGTCCCCTTTGCTCTGTATACTTACAATGAGGAATTATTTTTAAGTTACCATAGAGACTGTCTATATGAAGTTTTCCCTGAAGTTATTGTTGAAGTCAGATGGGCATCCCATAGCCTCCCATCCCTATCCAAGTTGTTACCCGGCCTCAATAAAACAAAAAAAAAAAACAAGGTCACGGACTATTCTCTGACTTAAGTGTGCCTGTAAAAATTAAGTGTGCCTGGCTGTGCAGGGTGGGGGATCCCAGTCTACTTGCAGCTCCTTATGGGGTGCGCTACATATAAATATAATTTGTATGGGCGGGGTTTAATTTGAGAGATCTATAAGTTCCATGCTCTATGGGTTAATCATACTACGCCTATCAATAAATGAAGATGTTGATTTACAATATGAAAATAAACCACCCACAGATGACAACGGCAGTCAGTGGTCAGACTGCCTTTTATTCATAATTGTTTATGGCACACTCAGAGATCCAATTGTATTTCAGCAGATTGAGCTTTAATTTTTTTCTCACATACTAACCACTTCAATACCGGGCACTTTTGCCCCCTTCCTGCCCAGGCCAATTTTCAGCATTCAGTGTTCTCATACTTTGAATGACAATTACTCAGTCATGCAACACTGTACCCAAACAACGTTTTTTTTTTTCAGACAGGTAGAGCTTTCTTTTCGTGGGGGTTTAGTCACCACTGTTTTTTTTTTGTTTTTTTCACGACATAAGCAAAGAAAGACTAGAAATATTGAAAAAAAAAATACATTTTCTTTTTTAGTTTCTATTGTAAAATAAGTAATTTTTCTTCATAAATATAGGCAAAAATGTATACTGCTACATACAGTATCTTTGGTAAAAATATCAAAAATAACCAAAATCAGTGTATATTATTTAGTTTGTGTGAAAGTTATAAAGTCTACAAGTTATAAGATCAGAAAATTGATCAATCCTGATATACTCACTGCCTACAATATCCTATTTCTTGAAGCCCTAAAATGCCAGGGCAGTAAGAATAACCCCCAAATTACCCCTTTTGGAAAGTAGACAGTCCAAGGTATTTAGTAAGAGGCATGGTGAGTGTCTTGAAGTTGTACTATTTTCCCACAATTCTTTGGAAAAATGTAAAAACATATTATTTCATAAAAAAATTGTCATAGTAACAAGTAATTTCTCACACGTGGCACAGGCATACTTGCAATTACACACAAAAACACACTCTGCTACACCTCCTGAGTAAGGAGATACTACAGGTGTCAGCCTAGCCACATAGAGAGGCCCAACATTCAAGGAACACCTTCGGGAGTTCCAGGGGCATAAATTACATATCAAATTTCCTGATTACCTATCACATTTTTTGAAGGCCCCAGAGCACCAAGACAATGGAATTACCCACAAAATGACCACATTTTGGAAAGCAAACACAGTTTATTCTATGAGACATAATGAGTTTTTTCAACGTGTCATTTTTTTCACAAGTTTTAGAAAATGTGGAAAGAGAATTAAAAAGTTTTTTTTTGTTTTTTTTTGCACAAAGTTGTCAATTTATAAGATATTTTTAACACACCGCATAGACATACCAAGAATTACAGCACAAAATACATTTTAATACTTTTGACTATGGCGATGCGTGAGACTTTTTCACAGGCTAGTTAAACAAATAGTAAACATAAAACTACTTTTTAGTAGAGCAGTTGTCCATAGAGGAGAGCATTCGTCCAGGAAGCAGGCAGAGATGTGGTCAGCAACAGCCCAAGGGATTATCCAGGCAGCAGGCAGGAATATGGTCCATAAGCAGGCCAGGGTCAGTACAGGCAGCAGGCTGACATCCAGGCAGCAGGCTGACAACCAGGCAGCAATCAGGAACCTGGTCCATAAAAAGTCCTGGGTCATTACAGGCAGCAGTCAGAGATATGGTCCGCACAGCCAAATGCATATGCATTATAAATGGGCAAGTGAAAAGGTTAAAGCGCATTATACTAGTAGAGGGACTTTCTTGTTGATAAATAGGGCTGTAGCATCTGATCATTTAAATCCATGCCCCATATTAACCGATTATAATCAAGGCTTTTGGATGGGACTGCGTCTTCTGTGAATTTCCATTGAGGTGTCATTGTGGATGGTGGACAGGATGTACACATCTCTCTTATCCCTCTCATTCGCAGCCAACATTTCCTTGTTCCTCGGACTCGCTGATTTCCCCCTTTGTAGCCTTGTGGTCACTAGAGTATGTGGGAAGCCCTTCCTGTTTTTTTGAGTGGTACCGCAGGCCATGGTTTTCTGGAGGTACAGGTGGCAGAAAAGTGGCAGACTTGTGTAATAATTATCTAGGTAGTTGTGATACCCCTTTTGAAATAGTTGAAAAGCCAGGTCCCGGACAATTTTTCCACTTGTGCCGATGTAGGTTGGGCACTTAGGTGACTGAAGCTGGGAATCTTTGCGTCCGTACATGCGGAAGGCATGCACATATACTGTGGCTCTTTCACAGAGCTTGCTGAGCTTCAATCCATACCGACCTTTTTACTGGGAGCGTATAGCTTGATTCGCAGCCGGACAGTAGAGTGGACAAGGATCTTGTCCACACAGATGTTTTGATCAGGTACATACAGTTCAGCAAATCTCTTGGAAAAAAATTAATTTGTGGGAGAATTTTGTAGAGTTTGTCATAGCCAGGATGATCTTGGGAAGGGCACTGTGTATTGTATTTAGTTGTACATAAAATCTCATTTGGACTAGATGAATTGTTTACTTTATCTTACAGTTACAATTTTCACAGACACAAGAGATACAACAAATTGTATATGTTGTTTATGGCTACATGCACCTGGCATATTAAAATAAGCCTGTTTATGCAGGATCTGTCGGCCAGAATCTGGCAGAAAAATGTAGTAAAAAAAAAAATGCTTGACCTGCCATGTATTTACGTGCGTCATTGCTCATATTTACATGCGTTCATGTGTGTGAGGTATATGCGTGTAATTTAATTTTAGTGGCTGTAAAACTCATTTATTCTAGTCACTAGGCTGAAATTATGTACATTCATGCATACACTGAGAAAGGAGCTAAGCTTTCTCTACTCTATCCAGAACAAGAAGCGTTTGGACACTTTAACCCTTAATTTGGGAACGAAAAGAGGGGTGGACGTCATCTGCACAAAGGTCATTGTGACTAAAGCTGGCTGAATGAAAAATTACTAACTGATTCCTCTATCCACACATACGAGGTGGATAGAAGAAGATCATTTACATTAGACTGAGACCCACCTTTACTGTCATGTAAACTTTAACACTGTTCACTTCAGGGATAATTGGGAGGCATTCTTCATGGTTGCTAAGCTGTACTCATACTATTAGACCTCTCTGCTTCCTTTGATACTGTTGACCACACACTCCTCATCAAATAAAACTTCACTTCCCTGACCTCCATGACACAGCTCTTTCCTGATTCTCCTCCTAACTATGTAAGTGCACCTTCAGTGTCACCTACAACTCTATTTCCTTCTCTTCCTGTTTCCATGGGGGTCCCTCAATGCTCTAACCTTGGACCCCTTTTGCTCTCTATTTACACCACCTCCCTTGGTCAGTTGTTAACTTCCCATGGCTTACATTATCCTCTCTATTCTGATTGCACCCAAATGTATCACTTTACTTTTCAGCACTGGCCTAGGGAACATGTATCAAACCCAAAAAAATGTTTTTAAAATACAATTTGATGAGAAACTGTGGTTTTAATTGGTGGCAAAAGGTTTCCCTTAAATAAAAACATACTAGACCCCCCTTATCTTTAATGGGAGTCCAGTATGGTTGTTAAGGGGGATCTCATCCAAGGTACCTCCCATGTTGGGGGCATGTGGCCCGGTATGGTTCAGGATCCTCAGGGCCGTATGCTTGTCCTACTACATGATCAGATGAGGTCTTGTGTGGATTTTTGGGAGGGAACCCCATGCTTTTTTTTAATAGATTATTTGTGTGGGGTTTGTCTTTTTGTGGGGTCCCCCTTAAATTTCATACCAAACCTGAAGGGCCTGGTAAGAATTATCAGGGAAACACCACACTGTGGGGTGGATTTACTAAAACTGGAGAGTGCAAAATCAGCTGCTGCTCTGCATAGAAACCAATCAGCTTCCAGGTTTTATTGTCAAAGCTTATTAGAACAAGCTGAAGTTAGAAGCTGGCTGGCTACCATGCACAGCTTCACCAGATTCTGAGTTCACCGGTTTTAGTAAATCTATTCTAGCTGCATTTTTACTTGGCTGAGGACTTCTAGCCAGTACATGAATGGGGCCAGTGACATCACTGGCACACACAGCTTTCTTTCTTTTTTTATTCTTTTCATTAAAATTTTCATAATAAAGTTACAAACATTAAAACAGAGTCAACCCCCAACTCCTTAGGGGACTAGGCCTCTCAGACCTTTGGCATTATTATTTGGTGGCCAGATTAGCGTAAACGGCCCAATGGCAAGCCACTTCTACAGATATTCCAGCCAGCATTTGAAACATATTCTATTCTCCCTTTCCTTTTATCTGGATTGTTATGGTCTAGATCTATAAAAGTGAGTCAAATTGTATCACTGAATACTATTGTATTCTAATCTTTATATCTATGGTCCCTTTACGGCAGAAAATTCAAGTTAATCTCTCCCCTCTATACTCCTTTCTAGGATACCCAGATTTCCCCCCAGCCTTCAACAACAAAAATCATTTCCTTCAATGGTGCACGTCTGGGTTAACAATATTCCAATCTTTTAAAGCAGGCTCCAACTTTAAAACTTTCCCCCAACTCCAATCAGAGCACAATTTACCCCCCTCTGAGCAATTCAGATACATGCAAATCAAGCACTTTTTTCATAGCAGGGGCACCTTATGCCGTATACACATGAGCGGAATTTCAATCCGAAAAATCTTGGATAGTTTTTCTGACGGAATTCCGCTCAAGCTTGTCTTGCATACACACGGTCACACAAAAGTTCTCTGAACTTTCGACCGTCAAGAACGCGGTGACGTACAACACTACGACAAGCCGAGAAAATTAAGTTCAATGCTTCCGAGCATGCATCGAATTGTTTCCGAGCATGCGTGATTTTTTGCGCGTCCGAATTGCATACAGGCGATCGCATTTTCGGATAGGAACTTTTCCCGACCGAAAAATAGAGAAC